>JAAIXJ010000052.1:49226-88546 GCA_013403705.1 Heliconius hermathena | reverse complement strand
AACTTCTTGAAAACTTAAATACTTATATCTTTTGATAGAGTGAAGCGATTACAATGAAATAAACACTAAAAGCTACTTTGATTTATTTGTAATTTTTATGTATTTAAGTTTCTTAAATTTATTGTGTACTTTTTACGTTATACGTGTTTACATAAACAGACAAACAGACAAACAGATAAACAGACAAACAGACAAAAATTCCAAAAATGTTGGAAATGGATTCTGTTAATTATCCTTTAACACCCTGGCTAATTTTTTTTTAAATATTTTCAATGTACAGAAACGACTTTTCTACAGATTTATTATAAGTATAGATGTGCAAGTAAGCAGCTGCTTAGTTTCGCAATCACAGAGTTGTGTTATTCTTAGATTTTCACAAAATCTTAAATTTGTATTATTTTATGTATGAATGTTGAGTTTAATATTTTTTTTTTTTTGTATTAAGATTTCGTTTCAAGCGTATAGATACTTATATTACCAAAAAAATATTTAGACCATAAGTGTCATTTGTATGAAAGGAATTTAAGCAGAATTACTAATATATAACCCTCTTAACAATTAATATCTATTATCTAAACAGTGGTTTCCTTTCGAATAATATACCCATGAATACTTCCATGTTCATACGATATGTACTAACAGAATAAACAATGATACCAATATCATCTGCATATCTGTGGGGAAATAAACCTATTTCTATTAACAACAATAATTATTTCTTTTTCATAATTACTATATTAAATGTTTCATTACCACGAGTGAAAGTGACTTTATTGTAGTATTGTAGTTTCGCTGTTTGCCTGCCTTACTAAAGTAAGGATAGCAAAGTGTGCGATATTACTGTATTGTACTTTTTTAATCGACTTCTGTAAGAAAACGAGATTATCAATTCGGTAAACCAATTTTGATGACTCTTTTTTATTTGAAATCTCATTTTCAACTGACTCCAAAAAAGAGGTTCCCAATTCACCCAAATATTTTTTATGTATGTTCTTGTCAATATGCCAAAATGCTAGTGTGAAACATCTCCCTTTTTTAAAATCCTTTCAAAATGAGAACATCTTTTTTGAAGTTGGTTAAAAGATATGCAACGATGAGCAATCTTACTTATGACGAAAAGTAAACCGTGGTTCGCCAATTTTAACAATACTTTTCCTTGTAAATATTACTATATTCTTTTACCAAAAAAAAAAAACAAACTTATTTAATATCAGCTGGATCCCATAATCACAACCTAACCAAATTTTTATCAAACTATCTTTGAAATTGAAATATATTTTCATACAGAAAACTACAAGCACATAATGCGACAGCCGACAATATGATCCTCTTTGAGAATTTAACGAGGGTCCTTAACGATTTTTGCATTGCAAAGCTGGTATTTTTTACTTTTAAATGACTTACAGATTTTAATATCGAAACAATTTTAAAATGTAACAGTTTTTCATAGATATTGTGTATAATTTAGTTATATAAGTTTAATATTTTCTAACTCGACGTTTCGAATATTATGAGGTATCAGGTCAGTTTACGTCAACAACTAAAGAACAAACGTACGGAACGTACACAATAAATATTGAAAAAAAATTAAATTAAATTAGCTTCACGCTGTATCCCGCACACAGCAGGGTAGGCAGAGGGAACCTAGTGTTAAGACACTCCGTTCCCCACTTTCTGCCGAATTCTGGAGGCATTGCGTGTTGAGTGGCAGAACTCAACGCCGCGCTTAACCTCGACACCAGAGCGAAGAAATGGAAATATAAAATAATAATAATGGAAATATAAAACAATAAATATTGAAATATACTTATTCAATTTAAATTCCACTTTACTTAGTTGTGACAGTGCCTGACTGTAAAAACCATGGTTGTGAATTCGATCCCCATTAGAAGATTAATTATATTTAAATTACTTCGATTTCCGCTCTCTGGTAGACTCGAAGAAGCGCGACATTGAATTCCCCTTAACACTTAATATTTCAAAAACTGAGCAAAAAGTATGGAGCTGCAGAGTTTTGATACTAGGCATCTTCTGCGTATCTGTGATGTTCCTTTTACTTTTACTTTCGATAATAACATGTATGAACTTAGATATCTAATATTAACGTCCTTAGATGTTAACAGATTTACCTTATTTTAAATGAAACTATTTTAACCGAATTAATTGCGTATATTTAAGATTTTACATTTTGGGAACCCGACGTTTCGAACATTTTGCAGTAGTCCGTGGTCATGGGTAGACTGAGGTGGCATTCGTCTGTCAGTTGACATAATTATTATATTAAGCTATCGCCAACGATTTCTTAATAGCCTCGCGTATTGCCCTGGATTCCTGCAGAATGAGCTGATAGTATCTTGCCCTCTGGTATGGTGGGTTTGGGACTTCAATGATATAAAATCATTGAGTGGGTCCCAGGTGGTAGAAAGTTTCCAGCCATCCTCTCTATTGAAATTAGGATGTTTTTATATTTCAATAGCCCCGCGTATCATTCTAGGAATGAAATCTTTTTTTTATGTAAAAGACAAGGCAAACGAGCGTTCGGGTCACCTGATGGTAAGTGATCACCGCCGCCCACGACCCCGTGTAACACCAGAGGACCTACAGGTGCGTTGCCGGCCTTTAAGGTGGGTTCTGTTTTCCTTAGCGAGGATTTGGGATTAATCAAACCTAATGTAGTGGCTGGGTTTATCCATAATATGCTCACACACAGCTGACTTGAATGGGCATGTATCGAAGTCAATAAGTAAGTTTTAATCGAGTTCAAAGATCGTCATGTATGAATAACATCCGTCAAAGCATCGATGTCCTTGTAATAAAACTAAGTGGAAATATTACCTAATCAGGTTTATCTTATAAAATGCCATTGCCGTTGAGGCCGTGGTGCCGCAAGGGCACAAGAGTATGACTTTAACGGGACGTTCGTGGATTCGGTCCCCAATCGAGGGAATGAATTATTATTTATTAATATTTTCGTTTCTTCTCTCTAACACCAAGGCCCGGCGTTGAGTTCCGTTAATCAACACGCAATGCCTCAAAAAATCGGCAGAAAGTGGAGAACAGAGTGTCTTAACAGTAGGTTTCGTCTGCCTACCCTGCTATGTGTGGAATAAAGCGTTCAGCTGTATTTTATAGTCGTATAAAATTAATGAAAAAGTTTAATTTAAATTAGTTTCATTTCGTTAGTAAATTCAGTCAGATTTACTTCTGCTGCATTGAAAATAATGACATGTAGTGATTAAAACATAAATGAAACTCCATTCTATCGTTTTTATAGGAACACCTTCCACCTGGTTATGGTATTTGTAAGAAATAACGAAAGGCCGTAATGGAATATCAGCGTAAATAAATATTAGGACAAGTGAACGAAGTGGTATATTTGGGAAGTTGTTAAGAAGAACGTGCTCAGCTTATTCAGGCATGTCGAAAGAATAAGTTATAAAGTGAAATAAATGGCATAAAAGAATTATGATGGAAAAGTGAGCGGTAAGAGAGATAGCGGGAGGCCTCGGTTGACCTTCGAAAATACAGGGTACTTGAGAAAGGTAACGAAAAATGCATGAAGACTCTCAAAGGGCATGTACGAAAAAGGTTGATGACAGTAGACGAGGCGAAATAGTATGTAGAAACCGTTCCGTTCTCTCTGACTACTCCGTTAGGGATAGAGCATATCAACTCCTCCCATCATAAATATCGGACTACAATATAAAGAATCAAATTTGTCTCCCATTCATAAATATCGGACTACAATATAAAGAATCAAATTTGTTAATTTAGATTATAAGTTATTTATGATCTATATATAATATATTCATACTACGGTAAACGTAGTTTTACCGCCTAAATCCTGATCTCGTGATAGTTTTGGGGATAAAAGGTAAAAGGTAGATAAGATGGTCTCTATATTGCTCCACAATATGCTTTATCTTTTAGTGAGTCTCATAAAAATCAGTTCAGCAGTTCCGAAGATTAGCCGGACAAACAGAGAGACAAACAAACAATTTAAAAATGATTGTTTATATTTTATATGCCCTTGAAATGCCACAGTTATTTTGAAATAACACGCAGAAAATTCAATTATTTGTATGTAAGCTATCAATATTATTATAATATCGATATTGTTTTTTTTTCAATTACAGTCATGAAAGCGTTATTTTTTCACACTCTAAACGCAAATTTTATTTAAATTTTTTCAAGCTATCAGATTAATGGTCCTACAAACTTAGTATCCTGATTATATCAATTTTGTTTCCTTGTAGAAAGTGGATCGAGAGTTGCAAGTAGTTACTACAAGATGCTGAAGGGGAAGTTAAATTTATTGATATTAACGCCATCAAAGGATTGCTTGCGCCTCTCTCTTTGAGTTTCAAGCCCTATTTGGCTGAGCAACCGCAAGGCGGGTTACATTATTCTCTAGCTACGATCTGTTTAGTATTCATTCATCATATCATATAGTTCATAGTATTCTAATTCTAATATTTATGGGGAGAGAGATTACCAAATAAAGTCAGGTAGATGAAATGCGGCGTTGACTTCCGCCACTTAATACGCAATGTTTCAAAAATTGGACGGAATGTGGAAAATGGAATGTACTAATGGTATCATGGCACTACCCATAAGATGGCAACAAGTCATCGATCAAAACGGCACATACATATTATAAATAAATAAAAAATTATACTTTAAAAACATTTTTTCCTTTGTATGAATAATACAAAAATACTTTTGCCCAACCCTTATATAAAGGAAAAAATCTGTAAAATGAATACTCATAGGTATTACATAGCAAAAAAAACTCGATCAGGTACGAGTCGTACCCGCCTATCGAGGGTCAACTTAAGGTCAGTATAACTTATAAAAATTTACAAGTATAAGTATAAAAAAATTTCCTCGAAATTAAGAAATCGTTGGCGATAGTTTGATATAATAATGATGTCAACTGACAGACGAATGCCTCACGTCAGTCTACCCGTGACCACGGACTACTGCAAAGTGTTCGAAACGTGGGGTGTCCAAAAATGTATAATAAATACCAAATATACGCGATTAATCCGGTTAAAATAGTTTCATTTAAAATGTGTAATAATCGTGCAAATCAAAGAACTTATTTTATAATTGTAGTTGTCAACTGTTAAAAAAAATTGAAGATTGTAGGTCAATCTACAATCCTCAAGATTGGCACAAATCCTCGGAAGGCGTATTTGACGGGTTTTTAACATCCAATTATTTAATCACTAGCGGCCTGCTCGCGGCTTTGCCCGCTTGAATTACATGATTATTCATTTAAGAAATATATATATTACAAACAGCCTTAATTATTAATTAATTGATTTGGATAGGTACTCACGATATAATTTGTAAGATAACTTATATTAGCTCCTGTACAGTTTTTAAATTAGTAACATTATTAGTTAAATATATAATTAGTATACAGAATATACATAGAAAGCTTGTTTTTAGGCATTTTTATATAATCTACAATATAATCAACATTTTCGGGCAAGTTCAAGTCGTACTCATGCCCCGAGAGTTTTCGTACCAGTTTCATGAAAGGAGATACACCAAAAGAATAACTAATTAAGTTGTCATTTTGTATCAATTTAAGTACAGATTAAAATTTGTACTTAATGCTTTTTTCTGTGGCACAAATACAAATAAGTAGTCAATTTTTGAAGAATAATTTTGGAATTTTCCTTAATACGTGCCGTAAGTTTTAACTTCTTAACAAATTTCGAAATTGTATATCAAAGGGAAGTACCCTATAGTTATGATAGAAAATGCGACAAAAAACAAAGCATAAACTCTCATATTTCATCGTCATTTGATTGCGATGATTTAGAAGATAGATTTTCGTGCTCTAAGGGAATATAGACTTGAACATTGANTAGTATTTTTCTAATGTTCGAATGTTTACAGTTCAATTGTAATTCCAATAGATGGCGCTGTGCATAAAACGTCGTTTTCTGAATCGCGCTGGTAAGATTCTGGGCAAAAGAATTACTTTAGAAACGTCTTATTTGTTTGACTGTTGATAATTTACGTATTTTTTAAGTTCAATTATTCAAAGTACTAACTACAAAGTAAACTAAATTGAATTGTTGGTGAAAATTACCTTCGTTACAGTCTAGCTTAATTCGTAATTATTTAACACAGTGATAAAAAATGATTTAATATTCAAAGAAATGTTTTGAATAGGTTCTTCAGTCCGTTCGTTCGTTTGTTATTAATATTATTTTAAAAAACGTATAAAAAATAAATATCTCAAGAAAAAAATGCTCTGACACTGTAAAAATATCCCGCAGTATTATTTCATAACTTACCTGTATGTTGCATGTATGTATGTGCCAAGGGTATTTTAGAGTACAAAAACACCTCAAAATCCTTTTAAGATAACTTTGTCGTTTGTCTGTCTGTCAAGAGTATTTTGTACAAGATCGCTTAAAGGTTAGATACCTCAATGTTCAAGTCTATATTCCCTTAGAGCACAAAAAAATCTATCTTCTAAATCATCGCAATCAAATGACGATAAACTATGAGGGTTTATGCATCGTTATTTGTCGCATTTTCTATCAAAACTATACAATTCCCGTTGATACACAATTACGAAATTTGTTAAGAAGTTAAAACTACGGTACGGCACGTATAAAGGAAAATTCCAAAATTATTTTTCAAAGATTGACAACTTTTTGTATTTGTGTCACAGAAAAAAACTATTAGGTACAAATTTTAATCTGTACTTAATTTGATACAAAATGACAACTTTAATAAGTTATTCTTTTGGTGTATCTCCATTCTTGAAACTGGTACGAAATTCTCGGGTCATGAGTACGACTTGAACTTGACCGAAAATATTGATTATTTCATGGATTATATAAAAATGGCTAAAAACGTGCTTTCTATGTATATTCTGTATACCAATTATATATTTACTTAAAATATGTGACTAATTTAAAAACTGTACAGGAGCTAATATAAGTTATTTTACAAAGAATATAGTGAATACTTATCCAAATAAATAAATTAATAATTAAGGCTGTTTGTAATATCTCTATTTCTTAAATGAATACTCATCTAATTCAAGCGGACAAAGCCGCGGGCAGGCCGCTAGTATAAAATAAATAGTCGTAGTATCTTATATAACTTCTTATCACAGTCGTTTTGCTTTTACACAGGTTTGATAAGGAAAAGTAATGTAAAGGTGGCGAGTGTAATTGATGCGGCGCGTCAGCGCCTACAGTAAGAAAGTGCTTCGCCACAAATGTTTAATTAAGTTCTGATTCTTATGTTTACTTTTAATTTGTGATTTTTAGTATATGATTCTTATGCACATTGGATCGTTTACTTTTAGTATATAATATGATTCTTATGTTTATTTTCTCGTTTTATTAGATATAAGAGCTAGTGGAAGTACACTGATATTTTAATTTTGTCCTATTAAATAAGCCAGTTTTACGCCAGTTTATATCCCCAATGTAGCAGAGTAGGCAGAGGAAACCTCTTTCCGCCCACGACCGTAGCGTTACAGTCACGTTCTTGTGTCCCTACGTAGCTGCTTGTTTCACGAATAAAGTAAAATTGAATTACATAAATGTACACATTTAACAATAATTTACAACCAGAAAAAATCTGGAAAGTATTTCATGCCGCGGTTCGTCATTCGAACGGATGTTGTGGCAGTTGCAAACAGGAGGAATGACAATTACACGTATATTCATATTGTATCCCTCATACATCAAGACACACAGAGAAAATTTAGTGTCGGAAAGTAGAGAACGGAGGGTCTACTACGATCTCCACTTTCCACCTTTCCGAATACGAAACATTGCATGTTGACGCCGCGCTTTGTCTTACGCGACCATGGGAATTAAAATTTATTCCCTTAAGTGGTGGTCGAATCCACAGTTATTTACTCTCTGACGCTGTACCTACCATTGCGCCACGTTTGTCTTGCATTCCGTGGTAGTAAATTTAAACTTTTCATTTCGTCTTATTAAAAGTTATATGCTCATTTGGAATTTGTATTTAATTTCTACTTGGGAAGTATGTTCAGTAGAGATGAAAGATACGATATGGATGCGGAAAGGCCTATTGCTGCCGGTAACAAGGTGAACGGAGCCTTAGCTGCATTGATGAGACGAAGAAACGTCAGCACAGCTGCGCGTTTGGCCGTACACAATGCAGTTTTGGTACCGACTCTGTTATACGGCAACGAAACGTGGGTATTATTGAAGAAGAATGAAAGAAAGATGAATGCTGTGGAAATGCGATCTCTTCATAGGATATGCGGAGTCAGCTTAGCTGATCGTATCCGCAATGAAGAGGTACACAAAATAATAAGAAAATCTAATATAATATTGAAAAATATATATGCAGGTACATAATTATGTACTACAGAAGATTTTTTTTAATCTGCTACTACTACTACAAATCTTTGGTACCAAATTCAAAATTCTAGATCATCTAGAACTTTGTAAATTTTTTGATGAGAGTGAAATATGCAGATTTTTAAATGTTTATATACCAATAACCGTTTTAACTAAATAAATTAATAAAAATTCAAATACTACAAATACAAACTAGGAAATTTTAAAGCATATTTAGTGCAAAATTTTATGCATATACTAAATAAATAATTTACAAGATGCTCAAAAGTACATTGCACTACAAAAACATTCAGTTTCATTAGTTCTAAAATAAAGTCCGCGATACCTTATATCTTTATAAGGTATTCTATCTTTTATAAATAAATCGCAATAAGGCATTTTGTGACAAAAAATATTTAAAAATTGCAACGTGATATTTCCAATTTTTTTATTTGAAGATATTGAACCTTACGGAAGAAAGTTACTCCATCATCAAGCGTTTTTTACGAAGATTAGCTTTGGCTTTTATATCGTGTAATTTGGACGTATACTTTTCGAAAAAAAATGTAAAATTAAAATAATTCAACGCTCTTGGCTTGATTGGCTGTAAGCCTAGGTTCGAGCCCAGCGGGGGGCGCCCCTGCCGGCGATTTCGTTCTCGCAGGCAGCCACATAGTGCTTGTACTTGCTTGCACTTTTTTAAAATTATGAAAAATGATTCAATGTATAAATTATAAAATCAATCTTATTGCAAATGCAGCATAATAAAAGGAGTTTAGGTAGTAAGCGGGCGAAGCCGCAAGTGGTTCGCTAATATTTTATACATGTCAAAGAAAATTTTCACTGTTCACTCTACGTCTGAATCCGGAATCATATACCGTGGTTATAATCTAAACAAAAGTAACAACAACCTTTCTTTTGCATTCGGGTAAAAATATAAAGTTTATTTGACTTCTAAAGGAAATGTAAAACCTACAAAGAGTATCCCATTTTATTTTAAATGGCAGTAAAAAACTAAGATAAAATATTTTCACGTAATTATTATAGCAGTCCCATCAACATTTTTCTGTGCAACTTTTAACGATAAATAACTTGAGGCCAAATGGAAAGTCATTAAAGCTGAAATGTGCCGATTCGAATGAAATGAAACGTCAGCAAATGACCACCAGTGAATGAAAAACTCATTATTCATTTGGTAAATGTTTTCTTACACTATACACTATGAAAAATAACTTTATAAAAATAAATTGCTAATTTGAAGCAACAATGACGTATACGCGCTGTGTTGATTGCTGAAACTCAAAGCGCGGCGTTAAGATCCGTCACTCAACACAAAATGCCTTCAAATGTGAGGACCGAAATTATCTTACTGGATACGGAATGTCTTAACACTAAATTACAAATGCTATATGCATGATGAAACTAAAAAAAATAGTTTAAGACTGAAAAATATACTTGTAATTCTAACTTATTATACATACATTCCAATATGTACAATTACGTAAAAACAGTATAAAAAGGTTTATTTGGTCATTGAAAATGATTTCTTTTTAAATAATAAACTGCATTCAAAATTTTGTTTGAATTATTTTAAGGTTTGTTTTTATTTTGAAACAAAATAACGTTATTAATTTATATAAACAAAGCCTGTGCGTCGTTCGCTCATTTTTTATTCATAAACGTAAATAAAATTATACATTTCATTTAAGCAGGCTCATAAGGGTGGCAATATTTAGGTTCAGCTATTATAAATTAACGTTTGTTTTTATATTACACATAAATGTCTACGAGAAGCTATCGTGGCGCAGGGATACAATCATGTAACTGTAAATGTCGTTGTGTGTTCGATTCCCACTCGGGTGAATGAAATATTTAATCATTTCATTTGCTCGCTCTGGTAAGGAGGCAAAGCGAGAGCGTTGAGTTCCGCCACTCAACATGTAACGTACCGTAATGTCTCAAGAATTCGGTGAAAATGAGGAACGAAAGTGTCTTTATTAAAAACGAACTGTCTTTACGATAGGCTACCAGGTTCCCACTGCCTATTTTGCTATGTGCGGGATAAAGCGTAAAGCTAAAAACAAAAAAAAAGCTATGATCCTGAAAACAGAAACAGTGATTACAAGAGCGTATCTACATATATTATGAACTATACTTTGTATCTTATAGCTTAATTCAGAAGCCACGTTTTGACTTCACATTGAGGCTTTAGTAAAGCTCTGGTGATAAATTGATGAATTTATTTTTATCAATTTGGCACCAGATTGCTTGCCAAAACGTGACCACGACAACATGATCTGTCGAACTTTCTTAGTTCAGAAGTCCCTTTGGCCACCTTCTTGCTCCATCTCCAGTTTCGATAGGTTTTCGTTCATGATGTATTACATTTTACAAATCAAGCCAAGGTGGATTATACAAAAAATTGTTATCCGCTATTTTGTTGCGGTAGCCCTTTTCGATGAACAATAAAATCTTCATCAAAATTGATGACTTATTTACTTACTATGAGAAGAGGATCAAATTGACTTTGCAAGAATTCAGATACATAAACTAATACGGCAACGTAAAAAAAAAAGTTTGTAATAATAATTTAAATGATTGCTACTTGTATACTTATTTACTATTTAAAAACCATAATTTTCGAAGTCTGTGCCAACATGTGAATTTTTTTTTTTAGATTTCGTTCGTATTTATTAATTATCTCTTAATGTTATTTTTTCTTTGCCGGTTCCGTTTTATCTAATTAGTAATTTCGTTAATTCGAACCACGCTTTGCTTTTTTTTTGTGTTGATTATTGCGCCATGATATCGCCGACTGTACCTGCGGTCGGAGTTACCTCGGGCTCTTAGAACGTGTCATATCATATATATAAAAGGACATGTACTTGACTGACTGAAGTAAGACGCACGCACAGCCGTAACCGCCGATGGTAGAAACGTGAAATTTGGACAGATGTTTATTTTCATAATTTGGACATCCACTAAGAAGGGATTTTGAAAAATTTAACCCTAAAGGGATGAAATAGGGGTTGAAAGTTTGTATGGAGTTTTAAATCGGCACCGATTTTTATAAAATTTGAAATTAAGACTCTTAAAAATATTTCCTGCACACAGCAGGGTAGGCAGAGGGAACCTAGTGTTAAGACACTCCGTTCCCCACTTTCTGCCGAATTCTGGAGGCATTGCGTATTAAGTGGCAGAACTCAACGCCGCGTTTAACCTCGACACCAGAGCGAAGAAATGGAAATATAAATTTAAGTAAATATTTCATCTCCTTGAGTGGGGATCGAACCCACAACCAGTCGGTTTTATAGTCACACCTCGTGCCGCTGCGCCACGACTAGTCTCAGTATAGGTACATGCAATTATCTTATTAATAATTATATTATTCTATCTACGATTTTTGCATATATTTTTTTTATATTATAGTTCCCTAATAATCTCTGATTGATCATTAAGCGTATCCAAGACATCATCCATATTATACTAGCGACGGCACAGATTAAAAATGCTGGAAAGTGCTCAAGACAATTTCAACGTAATCGCTATAATTTTTCAAAGAGACATTTTGGGCAACAAGAAGAAATAAAGTTTATATAAAAATATCTATTAAAATTAAATATCTATTATTAATAATATTATGTAGATATTAATATATACGTGTATTCCAAAGAGTTTGTTTAGTTAAACGTGCTAATCTCAGTATTTTTTGGTTGAAATTGAAAACATATTTTTGTATTAAATAGTTAATTCACTGGAAGATATTTGTAATCAATATTATCCACTGTACCTGCGGTCGCAGTTACCTCAAGCTTTTAGAATGTGCCATGTACCATATGCAAGTCCATTTATTTCCATTTCACTATGCAAATGAAGCCTCAGCTAATAGTTATTTATTAATGATATAAGTAGTATAAAAATATAATAGTGAATGTAATGCAATAATAATATAAAATAGTTTTTTATTTTGATACAATTTACTATGGTGTTAATAGTTTGAAAAGATTATATTTTTATTATCAACTTCACTAAATGTTAAGTTAAATTTTCCAAAATACAATAATTAAAACTGCATTTAATTTAAATGGGTTAAGCGGTTTCGGAGAGTAGCGCGCACAAACGTACAGACAGACTCACAAACAGATCTACATGTATTATTTTAAAAATAATTGTTTTAGGTTTTAATATATTGACGTGCCGAATTTTGATGGGCCGAATTTTGGAGTGCTGCTTTTGGAGTGAACTGACAAATTAAAATGCCTCAATTTTTTTTCTGAACAAGTAATTATGTAAACATTTTCACATCTGGGAGGATGTCAAACAGTTCTTCAGAACACTCCCAGCGAGGAGACGTCTCTACGTAAAGCCAAAGTGTCAAGCCTTTCACAGATCATTGGGTCCCCACTGATTCAAATGGATCTCCGTTGTATGCGGTCAAATGGTTCAAGCTGATACTGGGGTGCACCGGCCCAGAGATGAGAACAGTACTCATATGAGGCCGAACCTGGGCCCTATATAGGGTCAATCGGTGTTTTGGCGTGAAGTACCGTCTCGCTCTGTTGATGACCCCCAGTTTC
The DNA here is from genome assembly GCA_013403705.1 of Heliconius hermathena. Taxonomy (NCBI): domain Eukaryota; kingdom Metazoa; phylum Arthropoda; class Insecta; order Lepidoptera; family Nymphalidae; genus Heliconius; species Heliconius hermathena. The sequence continues at coordinate 75,609 of JAAIXJ010000052.1, read as the reverse complement.
ATCGAGGCCAACTTGGCCTTGCTTTCCAGATGATCGCGATACTGGCAGTCACTCGAAACATTAAGGCCCAATATACTGATACTGGGCGTGGCTGTAAGGGGAATATTTTGAAAGACTGGCGATACGATGAATGGGGATTTTTTAGTGGTTAACTTGTGTCTTCAGGGGGTTAAATTGAACTAAGTTCCTTTCACCCCATGAAGAGCCATTCTCGAGGGACACAAAACAGAAGACACAAGTTTAATTCGGCACTGTTCAGCGTTTTCCCGAGAAAGACTTGCACGGCCGGAGTAAACAGCGTCCACTGTGCTATCATCTGCATAGCAATGAATGCTAGAATCCTCCAGTATGTCATTGATATGCAGAAGAAACAGCGTAGTGGACAGCACGCAGCCTTGGGGAACGCCAGCGTTCACGGGCATAAGTTTAGAGCAAAAACCGTCGACAGCGACCTTGATGCTGCGCCCAGTGAGAAAGCTGGCGATCCACTTGCATAAATTCTCAGGAAGCCCATAAGATGGAAGTTTAGAGAGGAGCGCCCCATGCCACACTCGATCAAAGGCCAAGGATCGCCATGTCCAAACTAACTGCCAGGCCCTCTCCCTTGCTTTCAATAGCCGCAGCCCAGCGGTGGGTAAGGTAAACCAGAAGATCACCGGTTGAGCGACCATGGCGGAAGCCATATTGTCGGTCATCAATCAATCGGTGATCCTCTATATAAACCAAGAGCTGGCTATTGATAATGCTCTCCATTATTTTTCAGAGTAGGGAGGTGATAGCAATAGGCCTGTAGTTAGATGGATCGGAACCAGCGCCTTCCTTTGGGATCGGGTGGATAAGAGCGCTCTTCCATGAGTCTGGGACTACACCGACTGAGTAAGAGTGCCGAAACAAACGCGTTAGCACCGGTGTCAGCTCAGGAGCACAAGAAAGGAGCACTAAGGGAGAGATGCCATCTGGCCCGCTCGACTTATGGATGTCCAAAGAGGACAGAGCTCGCCTAACAGCTGATTGGTGGAACTTAACCTCAGGCATTGAGCTCAGGCATCGCGGGATGGTCAGCGGCGTTGTTCCTTGGTCATCCAAAGTCGAGTTCGAGGCAAAGAGAGCGCCCAGGAGATCGGCTTTCTCCTTTGCCGTGGGGACCAAGATATTATTTCCTGTGCGTAATGGCGGAAGCGAAGGCTGGCTAAAGTTGCCAAGTGCCGCCTTTGAGAGCGCCCAGAACTGATTAGTTCCGGACGGGTAGCTCTCAAGCTTCTCGCCGATTTTGGTGATATGCTTGGACCTTGCTCTGGCATTTTGTCGCTTAAAGAACCTAGAGGCTCGGTTATACTTTCTTTTTGAGGTTTTCACCTCCAGATCCTTAGTAACCAGCGCCTCGGCCCAGGTTTGATATGCCTCGCGTTTGCTAGAGGCAGCAAGCTTGCTAGACCTTTACTTGGAGCTACCTCTGAAAGGACCACACTTTCAAGGTATTAAATACGCATACGGTCTTAACTACATATTGGACTAATAATCCTAAAAATTTTAGTTTTGCTAAAAAGACGTAGCTCTGAGGGCCCTAGTATCTTAAGCTAATAATTAATTCATTAAATATAAGTCATGCAAATTTTAAAGAAACAAATTATTTCTTTTTGATAGTCCTTACATATAATCAACTGATCTTGATTAATTCTATGATTAACTAGTATATAGCTTTAAAAGTATACCTCTTTTTACTTAAATATACAGAAAAAATATAATTTCCAATAAAAACAGATTTACATATGTATACATAAGATATTTTCATTCTATCAAGACAAATTGTCGTTTAGGAAATCGTAAACTGTCCCCGAGGCATTGTTTCAGATATACCCAACTATATTTGTAAACGATGCAAAGCTAAACTTTATATTTGGATTAATTTATGGATGCTGTGAGATTTGTTCTACGGTTTCATAAGGAATATGGGAATATGACTTGAGAACCAATATATTATGGACAAATAATATTATTTGACAAAGACATTTTATCTCTACATGTATTATATTATTTGCTACAGATTTCATTAAAAAAACCGGACAAGCGCGAGTCGGGCTAGCCCACCGACGGTTGCGTACAAAAATTGGAGGTCTCGGACTTTTTCTGAAATTGAGGCTTTGCTTAGAAAGAGGCCTTTCGAGAGTGTCGAATTACGCGTTTTTTGCTATTTAAGGCTATTATTTTTTAGGATTTGATCTTAAATGTATAGTTTTCAGAGTTTCCCCAACCCCCAACTAGTACTACTTGTAGATGCTATTTACCAAATTTCATAATTCTAGGTCAACCGGAAGTACACTATCAGTTTTGATTCCCTCGATAGTGTCGAAATACGCGTTTTTTGCAATATAAATGGCTATATATTTTTTTTAAGTAAATGTATTATAGAAATATTTTCGATTATATCGATATCTATAAGCGTTCCTGAGATAAAGGCTCTTGACATATAATACAAACAGACGGACAACAAAGTGATAATCCTATAAGTGTTACTTTTTTCCTTAAAAGGTACAAAGGTATTTTTTCCTTAAAATGTAAAAGGAACTCTAAAAATCAGGACTCACTCAGGATTAGGAGGAATCAAATTAGGACTAATAGTTTAAATGGAATTAGTATAGTTGGATAGATTGCCGTTCTAGGAAATGCAATATTTAGTGTTTTCATTTCTTCGCTCTGGTGTCGAGGAAAAGCGCAAAGAATTCAGCAGAAAATGAAGAAAGGAAGTGTCTTAACGGGAACGGAGTGATGCAGCATGAAGCTGAAAAAAAACACAATTAAAAAACTAAGTTATATACGAAAACCTAAAAATGTACCAATAAAATCGTTTTCAAAAGATCGTTGCAAAAGCAAAAAAAATATTGAAATAAAACAAAATAAATTACACAAAATTATTAAACTATGACGCAAATAAAACATTTGTTACTTAGCAAAGTGTTAATTGTCATTGTTTATGTAATGAAGCAATTGATATATTAAAAGGTTCACAATATTTACTACCATCTAATCTAATCTTTAATGACCACATCTAATTTACAGTTTTGTCAACATAATTAATACTGATATTTTTAAGTATTTTATCTATATATCAATTTATTTTTACTCACTCTTTTGATTTTAAAAATAAAAATAAATTACATATTTAGTATAAATGTAAACTTTAACATTTTTTTGTGTCATCATGTCATGTCAAATTTAAATTATTTTCAGTATTATTAGTCAAGTGTCACATAAAATATTTTTTGTACACGTAAAATATTTTTATTGTATACAAAAAATCTATTTAAGAAATATTATTAGGGCCATGTATCAAAGTAGCAAAACATTGTAAACGTTGAGAGTTTATTTGTGCATGTTTGTCTCAGAAACAGCTTAACTTACTTAAATGCAGTTGTTACTATTGTATTTTGTAAAATTTCCTTTAACATTTAGTGTTTGTTTTATTAAAAAATCTAAATAAAAAAATGTGTTTGTTTTTTTATTTAAAAATCGGTTAAAAAATAAAAATTGTCAATGTATTTTGCTCGAAAAATAGTTACAAAATAACTTTTTCATTGATTTAGATAAAAAAAATAAAATGATTTAGCTCTAATTGTGTACTTGTAAGCTATGGTACATAGTAGGTTCGCACTGCAACATTGTATCGATTGCGAGTCCTAACGCCTAAACAAACACGAAAATTCTATTTATCAAATCTGATATACCTGCGGTACCTTTACACTCTCGTAATTCATTTTATTGATATCAGTAACGTGAAACGGCTTGTGGACTTAACCGATTTATGCCCAGTGTACTAAATAAATGCCATACTCAATAATCACCATTTAAGAATCTTTAAATATTTTCTTTTTTTATGTTTGCAATTTCATAATTGCTCTAGCTGTTGTGCATTATCAGCATATACTCATGTATATGCTGAAAATGCACAACAGCTACAGATAAGCAAACAGGTTAGAAGGTAACCTAGCACAATAGTATTAGCATTAGCTGACTGAATTCTAATCAAACTTAGTTTTGAAAATGACCGATGCTGTTACGGGCCTCATCTGAGAGAGAATATACTGCAACTTTAGAGAGTGAAACAAAAGTATTATAAAAAATATAATCCTTTGTTGGCAACACCGCGTGGCACTGTGGTCTCAAGCGTGTTTTATCTGTGGATGGGCGCCCGCGAAAATATAATGGCTTTTTATGTTACTTCGGGGAAGGACGGGTGGTTTTGCCAACGAAGCGGTAACATTGTGATCTTTGATTGTGATAGCTAAAAGTGGTAATTAATAATTATATTGGTGTAATGCAATGAGTGCGGCAGTTTTATTTTACATCAGAAGTGTGTTGCAACTTACGCCATGGGAAGAAAACGGTCTAAACGCAGTTGAGCTCGTTCTACTTCAAGTTTTTCGAGTGCTAGAACACCATCACCACCAAGGAAACGCAATAAGGTATCTCGTAAAGATACCGAGGCTGTGAGTACTCTAAACAATATAATACCGGACTTTGACCCGTTAGAAGACAACATAAATGCATGGTTAAACATTATAAAATCTTACGCGCAAACCTTTGCATGGTCAGATGAGACAACGCGTTTTCAAGCCCTAAATAAGCTAAAGGGCCCGGCTAAAGTTTGGTACGATTCATTATTACGTACAGATGACCAGTGGCCCCTATGGCAATGGAAGGATTGGAAATCTAAATTACTAGCAACTTTTCAAATACAGAGGAACATGTTCGAACTTTTAAAAGACATCGTTGAGAGAAAGCCTGTAGACAATCAATCGCTGTACGAATTTTATTTTGAACAAAAATGTAAAATTGATCGTTTGTGTTTAAACTTTTCAGAGCAAGACATTGTCTCTATTATAGTAGGTAACATCAGTGATTATTCTACCTTAGAATCTGGTAATTTCAAAACATGTGATGAGTTAGCTAGCTATTTACATGGACGATTTTATAAAAAAAATATTAAGCAAATAAATAATTCACGTGACGGGCAAACTAAAACTATTAGTAATCAAAAATTAATATCAGTTGATAGAAGTTTACAAGTACATTCAAATGTGTCAAATCATCCTAGCTCTTCATGTGTTAGTTCGGATAGTAATAATAATAATAATAATTACAATCAAACCCAAAATCGAAAAATTATCAAGTGTTACATTTGTGGGGGTAATCACAAAAAAATGCATTGTGAGGCAAATAAGTGTGATTTTTGTGGAAAAAGGGGGCACATAGAATCTGTATGTTATCAAAAAAAGAATTTAGTTAAATCTGCTGTTAAACCGGAGCAGCACGAAACAAAATTCATTTCTTCAGATTCAAAACAAAAGTTCATTAAAAAGGTTCTTATTTTTGATACCTGTCACGAGGCTTTCATAGATACTGGAAGTAGTTGCTCACTTATTGCTGAGTCATTAGTAAATAAACTTTCATTGAAATTTACTGAATTACCTTCTCCTGTAATATTACAAGGTTTTTCTAAACAAAATTATAAAAAAGTAACCAAAAAAGTTTTAGTTGATATTTCTTTTGATTCAATTGCGTTACATGATGTTGATTTTTATGTAATTGATGACTTGGTTGGTTGTGATTTATTAATTGGAAGAAACATAACAGAGCGTTCTGATTTAGTATATTCTAGAGTAGGTGATCTTTTGCAATTTCAATATGCGAGTGATTTAAAGGAGATTTGTAATCATGTTGTTACATCTGAAATAAATGCAAATTCACATCTCACTGAATTAATTACTCTACTTAGTCACTATAATACTTGTATAGCCAATAACATAAAAGAGCTAGGTAAAGTTACTAATCATGAGATGGAAATAAAATTATCTAGCTCACAGCCAATTCAGTATAGACCTTATAGAACCTCCCATTCAGATAGGCAAATTATTAGAGAAATGGTTAGTGAATTACTTGAAAATAATATTATACGTGACAGTAATTCACCGTATGCAAGTCCAGTTCTTTTAGTTAGTAAAAAAAATGGGGAGAAACGGCTTTGTATAGACTATAGAGCATTGAATAAGATAACAATTAAAGACAAATATCCTATGCCCCGAATTGAGGATTTGGTGGATAGGCTACAAGGTTACAAAGTGTTCACTAGCTTAGATTTAAAAAGCGGATACTACCAGATTGGGGTGCATAAAGATTCAGTCGATAAAACTGCGTTTATAACCGAGGATGGACATTATGAATTCTTACGACTCCCATTTGGTCTGGCAAATGCACCGTCTTGTTTTCAACAGATGATGAATAAAACATTAGGTAATTTAAGGTTTGGAAATGTAATTGTATATCTAGATGACGTATATTTAGTTTCACAAACTGTAGAGGAAAATATAAAATTACTCGAAAACATTTTAAAAATATTTAAGCAAAATGGTTTAACATTAAATTTGAAAAAGTGCAATTTCTTTAAACATGAGATTGAATTCTTAGGATATAAAATTAAATCAGGGTGCGTTATGCCAAATGAAACCAAATTGGAAGCAGTAAAGAATTTCCCTATACCAAAAACAGTGCATCAACTTCGGCAATTTTTGGGTCTTATTAGCTATTTTCGGAAATTTATAAGAAATTGTGCTATTTTGTCAACTCCTCTTACAAAACTATTAAAGAAAAATTCTGTCTGGGAATGGGGTGAAGTACAAACTAAAGCTTTTTACGATTTAAGAGAAAAACTAACAACCGAAAGTGTTTTAGCTATTTTTGACCCAAATAAGGAAACTATTTTGTACACGGATGCTAGTAGAGAAGGGTTAGCTGGAATTTTAACACAAGTTGGAGACGAAGGTGAAAAGGTCGTACATTATTATAGTAGACAGACTACTGACGACGAAAAGAAATATCACTCTTTCGAACTGGAACTGTTGGCAATAGTTTGTTCACTACAAAAATTTCGTTTATACTTATTAGGTAGTCATTTCAAAATTATCACGGATTGTAGTGCTGTCAGATACGCTATAAACAAGAAAGATATTATTCCTCGAATAGCAAGGTGGGTATTGTCGACCCAGGAGTTTTCATTTGATATATTACATAGGGATGGTAGTCGAATGCAACACGTTGATGCTCTTAGTCGTAACCCTGTACCTTCTGGACAAAAATCAGAAACCGAAATTATCATGTCAATAACGGAAAGTGATTGGTTACTTGCAGTTCAGGTCCAAGATCCAAAATTAGTTAAAATCAGGGAAATTCTAGAATCAGGACAGGCCGAAATAAATAAGGAAATTTTTAACAATTACGAATTATTAGGTGGAAAAGTGTATCGCAGAACTAATTATGGCCGTCGTTGGGTTGTTCCAAAAAGCTGTATTTGGCAGATAATAAGAGGTAACCATGATGACGTAGGTCACTTCTCGTTAGATAAAACGGTTGAGCGTATTCATTCTTTATATTGGTTTCCACGCATGCGGAAAATAGTAAAAAAATATATTAAAAACTGTTTGAATTGTATATATCATAAAAATAAAGGTGGACCAAAAGAGGGAGAGCTTTATCCATTACCCAAATATGCGCAACCGTTTCACACGTTACATTTAGACCATCTTGGTCCTTTCGTGACTACTAAAAATAAAAACAAGTATATACTGGTTGTTGTAGACGCATTTACAAAATTCGTTTTTATATCCGCCGTTCGTAAGACCTGTACAGTAGGGGTAATTAAAGAATTAGAAAACATATCTAAAACATTCGGTAACGCTAGACGAATAATCACTGATGCAGCTTCGTGTTTTACTTCATCTAAATTTACTCAATATTGCGCGAATAGAAACATAAGATTACACATAGTGGCAACGGGTGTTCCTCGTGCTAATGGACAGGTTGAAAGGTTTAATAAGACTATTTTAGAATCTCTGAAAGCTATGGGCGCTGGTACTAACGACGACAAGTGGGACCAATGCATTAAGGCTTTACAACAAGGTTTAAATAGTACAATACATAAAACTACTGGAGCTGTTCCTTGTGAAGTCATGTTCGGTTATAGATTACGCATGGATAATGATAGTTTAGCTCCAGACTCTCACGATGAGGTACCGCTAGATGTAACCCAATTACGTGAAAAAGTTGATAGTAATATAAAGACCAGTGCTGAATATCAGAAAAGAAAATTTGATAACTGCCGCGTAAAAGCTAAACAGTATACCGAAGGAGACTTGGTATTGGTAAAAATACAAAGCCAGAGTAACGACGGACAAAGTAGAAAATTATTACCATCTTTTAGAGGTCCATTCCAAGTTAAGAAAGTTTTGGGTCATGACAGGTATGCGGTAGTGGATCTGAGAGGAAGTGAAAGAAGTTCTAGGAAATATAATGGCACGGCTGTGGCGGAAAATATGAAACCTTGGATTAATATTGGTAATTGGGACCTAGATCAAGAAAATCTCTAATTTTCATGATTATAACCGTGTTGGCAAAGAAGATCTTGTATTAATATATATATATTTTTATATGAAACTGCAAAAGAGGAACAGAATCGATAATATTTGCCGATGATTATTAAATAAATTGATATTTCCCGTTAAAAAAAAAAAAAAAAAAAAAAGTGTAAGAATGTCATTTATGTATTGCTACTTTTAGTTTGACAAATTGCAATTCTTAATTTTGAAATTTAAGCGAGCCGTGATAAAATATACACTAAGAGTATAATCTGGAATATTGCTCAATAATTTTATAATATCATTTGAATATTGACATGTGGGCTCAAAGTTGATCTTGGTACTCTTAAGTGAGAAAAATACTCTTTAAGAGGGAGACGACTTTAACAACTTGTTACGCTTAAGTGAGTAAAATGCTCTTTAAGGTCAAGTTGTGTTGAGCTATGAGTCTGGGTTCCTAAGTGTGGCATAGTCCCTTTAGGGTTTCCTAAGTGTGGCATAGTCCCTTTAGGGTTTCCTAAGTGTGGCATAGTCCCTTTAGGGTTTCCTAAGTGTGGTATAGTCCCTTTAGGATTTCCTAAGTGCGGCATATTCCTTTTAATTTGGGTCATGTTGTCGAGCTATTTCAGTGTAAAGAATGATAAAATGAGCAAAATTCCATTATGGGACTGTTTTATGATACAGTATAATTTAGGCGCACGACTAACTGCTGTTTATTGTTACAGTGATTTATCCCGACTCGTGGGGTGCCCGGGGCGGGCACCATGCAGCATGGCCGTGTTGGCAACACCGCGTGGCACTGTGGTCTCAAGCGTGTTTTATCTGTGGATGGGCGCCCGCGAAAATATAATGTCTTTGATGTCACTTGAGGAAGGACGGGTGGTTTTGCCAACGAAGCGGTAACATTGTGATCTTTGATTGTGATAGCTAAAAGTGGTAATTAATAATTATATTGGTGTAATGCAATGAGTGCGGCAGTTTTATTTTACACCTTATTGAATGTGTTCTTTATGCAACTGAACAACCGAATTCAAGAAAAAATATGTGCATTTTGCCCATCCACAGTGAGAAAAATTACAACAATATTTTGCTAAAAATTAAAAAATCACATATAGGACGTAGTAGATACAATAAATAAATACATAGATACTATTAGTTGATTAAGGTAATATTTTTTTTACTTAAATATATATATATAAATATTTTACTTTTGAAAAAATATATAATTATCGTATTTATTGTAATTTTATTTCCATGTCGTAATTTTTACGATAGTTTAGTATTCTAGGGTTAAGTAGGTAAACATGGATCTCATAACATTTTACAGTAGAAGGACTGATTCGTGAGATTTGATCTTTTAATCGACTTCTGTAAGAAAAGAAAGTTATCAATTCGACTGCCTTTTAATTAGGTGAACAGATTTTGATGATTTTTTTTATTTGAAAGCTAGTGCTTCCCGTGTGGTTCCATTTTTTTGGTCTATTTCTGATAATGGTCTCTATAAGAAAATAAGATAAGTCATTTTCAACAGACTTCAAGAAAGGACGACGTTCTCAAATTGGCCCAAATATTTTTTATGTATGTTCTTGTCAATATGTCTAAATCTAATTAAGTTATAGTTTTACATAGGACAACCAATACTTTCCCAACCAATCCTTTTAAGATCTACCCACCACTTAAAATCGTAAACCGACCTAAATAAAAAACCGACTTCTAACAACGAACTAAAAAATAAAAAATAATTTTACATAAAATAAAACGTACTTTGATTTTGTTAAACAAAAATAATAAAATAATAATTTTATAATTTTGAAGTCGGTGTCAAGCTAATGCTATGACAACTTTACTACAATATCAAACTCACTTGGCACCGACTTCAAAATTGTAAAATCTTTTCAGAGGCCAGTCGTGGCGCAGCGGCACGAGGTGTGACTGTAAAACCGACTGGTTGTGGGTTCGATCCCTACTCGAGGAGATGAAATATTTACTTAAATTTATATTTCCATTTCTTCGCTCTGGTGTCGAGGTTAAGCGCGGCGTTGAGTTCTGCCACTCAACACGCAATGCCTCCAGAATTCGGCAGAAAGTGGGGAACGGAGTGTCTTAACACTAGGTTCCCTCTACCCTGCTGTGTGCGGAATACAGCGTGAAGCTAATTTAATTTATATAAAATTATTTATTACATTTAAGTTGGTTGTTAGAAGTCGGTTTTTTTGTTAAAAAATAATTTATTTCAACGAGTTACGCTTATAAAGTTTAACATACTTAATATAATCATGACATAAGCAGTATTTACATCACATTCACATAAACACAACTGTCACAATAACACAACGTATTATATTATTACGAGTATGTACGTGAGGAGGGAAACACTATACATATAATTAATATGGCAAATTCCATAAAAAATCTGTCGGTACAAGATGGCGGAAAAAACTGAAACGACGAAGTGCTGTCAATAGAATTTGATAGATGGATTTTCTCGCGTTTAATTATCCCCAGAAACTTCCTTTTATATAGATGAAAAATACTTTATATTGTTAGCGAACTCGTGTAAAAGAAGGTAGATGTAGATGAGAAGACTAAAAAGGCAGTGGAATTGTGTCAAATGGAGGCAGTTGCTTGTAGTCAACGGCCCATATGGGAAGGAAACTCCTGTAACTTCTTAATATTCGTCCTTTGGAAGGTTCTCATTCTATTTACCTAACCTTTATCCAGTATTATCGACGTCTGTGAATTTAGCAGATCATTGTAAAAATAAAAATAACTGTTTTTACCACTAAAATAAATTCATTTGTAATAACTGCTTCCCTTGCTAGACGAGTACTTCGGGAGGAGTTCTATACGTACAGGATGATGACCCTGTGGGGATCACACAATCCACAACCGTCGCGCGTACAATCAGACTGAAAAGATATTCTATTGAATATTACATTGCTATGATCCCTTGTCTATTTAAAATGTCAGAAAAAATGCTTACAATTGAATATAAAATTAAAAAGAAATCTTAATTTGGATCTAAATATATTGACATTTACGTTGTTCAATTTTTTACGCTACTGTAATAATCGTTATTTATTCTTGATGTTTTATGTTAAAGCTAAAGATTTATGAAGAATTAATGAATTCCTCATATAACCTTTTACGCTCTCACTCCTTTGAGAGATGAATATTAATAAAATTATTCTTTATCTATTGAAAACCTACGTGACTAGGAAGCACGTCTCGTGCTTTTAATTTAAAAGGTAAAAATAAGTTAGGTAAGTATAAACAATAGTTTTTTTATAAAAGGTATGAGGTTTTGACTGATTTTGTAAATTTAATTGAAGGAGCGACCCAAACACTGCTTCGTGTTCTTAAAATTAATATTATATTATATCCAAATTATACAAAATATTGACATATATTGTAGCCTATGTGTTATTCTGATATACAGAGTGTTTTTGTCATCACCACTTTAAATGAAACGACAGTTTTACCAATTTTATAAACATTTAATACAATTAAAACAAAAGAGACGTTTCCAAAAATGAAAAAGTTATTTTTTCAAACCAAATAATTAGCAAAGTTATCATTGTAAAATAAAACGCCATTTATCGCCAAGGACGACGCAAACAGACACAAACATTTTAAAGCGATAACGCCGCACACGCCTCATTCACAAAATCGAGTCGTAGGTAATAGCGGCGATGCTGAATTGCGTAAAATAGATCTAATTGGTTTTTTGAGAATGAAAAGCACCAGATCGTCAATAACGTAAACACCTACTACTACAAAAATACTACATTTTTGTAGTAGTAGGTGTTTACGTTATTGATTCTTCTTTCTTTCTTTCTTTAGCTTCACGCTGTATCCCGCGCACAGCAAGGTAGGCAGAGGGAACCTTGTGTTAACTCCGTTCCCCACTTTCTGCCGAATTCTGGAGGTATTGCGTGCTGAGTGGCAGAACTCAACGCCGCGCTTAACCTCGACACCAGAGCGAAGAAATGGAAATATAAATTTAAGTAAATATTTCATCTCCTCGAGTGGGGATCGAACCCACAACCAGTCGGTTTTGCAGTCACACCTCGTGCCACTGCGCCACGACTGGCCTCACGTTATTGATGTCTATTGGTAACTGCGTCACACGAAATTCAGTATAGATAAACATCGTGAAATGAAAAAAAATCCTACGTCTAAACTGTTAAGGTATCTTGGTTAATTTATTTAGGTATGTGTTTGAATTATTTTTCTATATATATCTCGTAAAAGGAGCGCAGACGTTTCCAACCCGTATAAGCTATATTACTGTAAATCCGATCAGTAGTTTGTGCATTATAGTGATACAAACAGTAACCCACCTTCACAAACTTAAATTTATTATATTAAAGTTAATTAATTCATATAAAAAATAAAATAAAACTAAGATTGTCTTTTAATTGTTACTTGGTAGGATTGTCCTTTAATTGTTCGTATGTTAAATCTATACTAATCTAATCTAACATATTAATTCATAAATTAAAATAAAAATCCTAGGCCAGTCGTGGCGCAGAGGCACAAAGTGTGATTGTAAAATCGACTGGTTGTGGGTTCGATCCCCACTCAAGGAAGTGAAATATTTATTTACATTCATATTTTCATTTCTTCGCTCTGGTGTCGAGACAAAGCGCGGCACTGAGTTCCGCCACTCAACACGCAATACCTCCAGAACTCGGCGGAAAGTGAGGAACGGAGTGTCTTAACACTAGGTTCCCTCTGCCTACCCTGCTGTGTGCGGGATACAGCGTGAAGCTGATTTATATTAAATCAGAATAATATACACTTTAGCACGTAACACGGAATTAAATTATACTTAAGTACATTAAAAGATCAGCTTGTTCCAGAGTAAATAGAAATCAATAATATTTTTTACACAATCGTGCCTTGAAATTGGAACTGCCTCGATTTGTTATCATGAGTAAGCCCTCTTTTGAGAGAGTGATACAGCAACTTTGAAAATTCAATATAATCAGATAGATTGAGGATAATTTACGTGAATATATAACTTCAATATTTTATTTCTTTTGAATAAAAAAATTATTGAAGGATAAAGACTAAATGATAGGTAAAATACGGCTTACTTTTTTTTTGTCTAAAATTTAATTTATTATATTTTTTAGCGTCTGTATTTCGCATATAGCTATCTAGGATATCTAGTTTGAACCTAGTGGTAAGGCACATCGTTCTCTACTTTTCGCCGAATCTTTCGATAACGAGTAGATAACGATAAGAGTAGTAGAAGTTAATGCGACGTTTGTTATTAGAGTGAAAAAATGAAAATATTAAATAGTTTCCGAATTTAAATCAAACTCACAACCGTCGCGCTTACATACGCTTATTCCACTACGCTCCGACGGGTTGAGCTTTTACTTAGGTCTGTCATTAAAATCTCTGTTTATTTTTATAGAAATACGGTCATAAAATTAATAATGTTAATATAGAAAGGGATTCTGGGGTTAGTTCAACTACCCATTGCACCAAATTGTTCTTGCCACGGATTAGCATATTGTAGAACCACTTACCATTCCATAGAACTTTTACAAATCTTCGATAAAAACGCGGTAATCCAAGTTACCTCTAGTAGGGTATCTTTCCCTATAAAGCTTGACTTACACAATTAACTCTTCAAAAGTAAATAAAACGCATATTTTCCTATTCTTGTGACGTGTATTGAGTAAATAGTATTTTAAGACACAATCAAACAAATACTTACTATAAAGACATTGGTTGTGCATTTGCATCGATACCAACTAGGGAATACAGAAGAATCGATGATTTTCACTAAGATAAATTCGGCGTTAAGATTTAGGCTCTCGGGTAAATAAACTACGAATCGATATGGAAGGTTTTAGCTTGAACTAAAGTAATATAATTATTTAGAAACCGTCTAAAAATTCAAACATACCGTGATTTGAACCCACACGCATTTTCTTGGAAACCGTCCAAGCGCTCTGACCACTAAGCCATATGTTCTCATCAAGCTACGTCGAAAATTTTCTTACAAAGAGGCTAACAACATAAATAAATTGTAACAAGCGTACTTTATCGTGCGGAATACAGCACGAAATTGAAAAAAAAAGTGATATTTGACTTTCAAAATTTATCATGAGCCTTTACTTTAACTTGTAAAAAAAATCTGTAGCAAGAAAATGTATAAACTTTAATATACCTGGATAAAATAAAATTTTACATTTATACATAAAAAGATTCGGGTTAATCGAAAATAACCAATTCACCAATAATACTTATTGTTATGAAAACCATTATGAGAAAGGATACATGTAACAATAACAGAACAAGGAGGATAATATTGAAAGAACTATTGTACCATCCTTTACAACAAAACTGTATACAGAATCACAATATCTTTAATAAAAATATAGCAAAATACAATATGGATTAAAAATGAGGAAATGATTATACAACTCATAATATAAATCACCTTCAAAGTGTCCATGGTAGCGCAGTTGGATTGAATCTTACACAAGGTCGTTGCGAGTTGAATTCTCATCCGGTGTTATATTTTCGCTGTTTCGTTTGTGTTTTAGGCAAATATTGAAGTCAAAAAATGTAACAGTAGAAAATGAAAATCCAACATTTTTTTCCAGCTTCACGCTGTATGCCGCACATAGACAGAGGGACCCTAGTGTTAAGACACTTCGTTCTCCATTTTCCGCCGAATTCTAGAAGCATTGCGTGTTGAGTGGTGGAACTCAACGAACGCCGCGCTTTGCCTCGAAACCAGAACGAAGAAATGAAAATATTTTATTTCTTCGAGTGGGGATTGAACAGACAACAAATTGTGTTTACAGTCACACACTTGTGCCACTGTGCCCCGACTGGGCTTGTTGTGCCACTAGCCTCTAAATATATATGTAAAGATATAATTTAAGTGTAATGGTTTAAAATAGTTTTAATTACTCACTACAATTACACAGCATACCTTCATTCTCCATATAGTATGTAGAATGTGATCAGCGACGCACTTTGCATTTCCCTGTTAAGTTATATAATGAAACATGCCAAGTTAAAATCTACAATACTCTACGAAAATACGAAAAGTTTTTTTTATTTCACTCTGTGAAAGCTTAAGTATAAAAACACCAAGTATATTAGTATTTATATATGTTGTAAAACAATACATAATAATGATTAATAAGTGGTAAAATTTTGCAAGAAAAAAAGATGCTAATAGTTTATTTACCGACTCAAGAATGTATTTTTATGAATTTCAATCTGACGGGGCGATGGCGTGACATCACCATTTTTGATAGATATTTGCTGTTACGTGACAGAAAAGCTAAATTTGTAATGTAAAATACCCATTACAAAGTAATCCTACAAGGGTCCCGCCTTTATAAGACTTTTTTTGATTTTGTTGTCCGTCAGTCAATATCATTTATCTCGATATCGCGTAAAAGTATCAAGCTGAATTTAATATAAAAGATTCAGGTTTATAGTCCTTTAAAATATAAAAAAAAATTAAGCTTCTAAGTCAACGCCATCACTGATGTATTTTGTATGAAATTTGCCGCATATTCAAAACCTATAGGATACTTCCTGTGGACCTACAGTCATGAAATTTAGCACGAACTTACAATATTAATAAAAGAAAAAATCCGAAAAGTAAAAATTCATAGATATTTAATAAAAAAAACATTACAAATAGTTTGTAGTTCTTATGTTACAAAATGGGTGGAAATACCCGCAAATTAAAGGTTGTCAACTTTTATAAATTGTACTACCCGTTGACCAACAATCCTGAAATAGATATGGAAACATCGGTGGGCGGGTCCGACTCGCTCTTAACCAGTTCTTATATCTTTACACCACGATAAATTATAGATCGACTCTTCATTTAATTTATTGTCAGTAGAAACAAGCCTATTATACAATCCTTACTCACACAAGAAATTTATGAGCTCTGCACTTTACAATTCAAATCTCTGAGAAAACAAGATTGAGAAATCGAGTGATGTATTTGTGGTTTTCCGTAAGATTTTAAAAGATTGTTTATTTTAAACGATTATCTTAAAGTAAAGTTTTTATTTATAACTAGCGGCTCGCCCACGGCTTCGCCCGCTTAAAATAGATGATTATTGATTTAATAAGCACAATTGATTGACAACTATAATTACTTCTAATATGATTTTTACGACATTATCGTCAAAGAATTTTTGATTGTTTTAAATAAAAAAATACGACCATTGTTGATATTTGATATTTATAAAATATACATAAAGCTAAATATTTATTATACGTATATATATTTTTGTAACTTTATATTCTTTTTACCTATACTATAAAATATTCGCAGGCAAGCTAAGCTTTGATGAACTAAACTTTAGTACTTAAGTTAATATAGAGATTGTTTTTTTTTTTTGTTTGTTAATAAATAATACATACATATAGATAGTAATTGTTAGTTATATTCGCGTGAAATGAATGAAAAAGTGAAACAATAATGTACATGTATAAATGTTTGTCGAACGTTGTGCGCGTAACGTACAGTTGAAATGATGAAAAGAATTAAAAATAAAGGTTTCGTCCAAGCAGGTGGCAAGTCAAGAGATAGTGATGAAGTTTCGACGGTGTGGTGTTCGTGTATTGTTCGCGTGATACTAGCGTGCACCGCGGTCCGTGGTGGGTCGTCCGAGAGCGCAAACCGGCCGGGTGCGATCGTGCGTGTGACGCGGGGTCGAGCCCTCGGCGGGCCGACGACGGGGTGTGCTCGGGGACGACGTCCGGGGGCGGTCGCACCTGAGTCGGGGTCGTTCGTGTAATGAAAAGTCAATTAAGTCCCACCGCCCTAGCCTCGGTCCCGCTCTACTCGCACGCTGTTCATATACTTTACACTTATTATAATAAGTATGTGAACATAATACGAGAGGGAGCGGAGCCGCGGCTCGGACGCAGCCCACGTAGTTCGTGGTTAGCAATCATCCGACGCGAGAGATGCGAGCGTACACGCGCGCACTGCACTAAGTGCAAATGGCGCGCGCGCGCGCTCTCTCTCTCTCCTCGACGTCTTCTTCGTCGTCGTCGTCGTCTCCAGTGTTGGTCGCAGTGTNGAGAGACGTAGAACGACGTTTTCTCATGTGTGAATTGTTGCTTCAACGGCAAAAGAGAAAAGGTTTTCTGCACCGTATCGTCACTGGGGATGAAAAGTGGATTCACTACGACAATCCAAAGCGAAAAAAATCGTGGGGCATGCCGGGTCACGCATCAACATCGTCGCCAAAACCAAATATCCATGGTTCTAAGCTTCTTCTCTGCATTTGGTGGGATCAGCAGGGCGTAATTTATTATGAGCTGCTTAAACCTAATGAAACTATCACGGGAGCTCGCTATCGACTTCAGTTGATGCGTTTGAGTCGCGCTCTGAAAGAAAAGCGGCCACTATACGAGCAGAGACACGACAAAGTGATTTTATTACATGATAATACTCGGCCACATGTGGCAAAACCAGTCAAAACTTACCTGGAAACACTTCAATGGGAAGTTCTACCCCACCCGTCGTATTCACCGGACATAGCCACCCTCCGATTACCACTTGTTTCGGTCGATGGCGCACGGTTTAAGCGAGCAGCGCTTCCATTCTTTTGAAAAAGCCGAAAAATGGCTTGATTCCTGGATTGCCTCAAAAGATAAGCCGTTTTTCCGGGACTGGATACCTTGAGTAATGTCATTGTAAGCATTATATTTTAAATTAATTTTTTTTAAATAAAAAAAAAACATATATATAGATAACTTATTCAAGGACTTAAGTATTTAAGTTTTCAAGATTATATTATATTTGAAACAGTAGAAATCGAAAAAGTATTGACAACAAATAGTAGGTACTAACGAATCTTGATAACGTCAAAAACATACTGTGGAGTTAAACACTAATTACAACGCGAGGAATAATAATCATTTTAATACTTTAGCATTATATTTAAAAAAAAAGTGAGAACTTATTCAAGGTTTTTGTTTTTGTTCGAGGAAATATTGTGTATTTTGACATTTTTAAAGTGTTATTCCGCACTTAGGAAAGAAATACTTATTTAGAAAACAGTTCTTCAGCAATGTCGTAGCGAATGTGTCGATCTTGCTCGAAGTTCTCAAATATGGCACTAATTTTATCTGTGACAGGGCGGCCAGAGTGAACCTCATCTTTCACACTAAAATTTCCAGACTTGAAACGCTTGAACCACATTTGTCACACACACACTGCACAAATTTTATTCGCGGCGTTCGTCGCATTTTTATCTTTTTTGTAATAAAACTGAGGCCGGTCGTGGCGCAGAGGCACAAAGTGTGACTGTAAAATCTACTGGTTGTGGGTTCGATCCCCACTCGAGGAAGTGAAATATTTATTTACATTTAAAGTGGGGAACAGAGTGTCTTAACACGAGGTTCCCTCTGCCTACCCTGCTGTATGCGGGATACAGCGTGAAGCTGATTTAATTTAATTAAATTTTTGTAATAAACCTTTAAAATATACCGAATTTCTTCGTAACATACGTTCATTTTGCTTGCTTGAAAAACAATTACAATATGGCGGGAACTAGTTTTTTTTTATTTATTGCATCTTAAAAATATCACATTTAATGACATTCAAAACCAGCCAGTTACATTTATTACAGTCAAAGAAATTTGATTACTAATAATACATTCATAATACGAAAATACTTTTGCCCCGACCTTATAGTATATTATATTATATTTTACACTAGTTAGTTACCGTTTACAGCTTCGTTTATCTTGGTTTCCTTATGACTTCTGACATGCTACTTTCATTAAGCATTTAGTAGGTACTATTTAACGACTATCGCTAAGGTTATTTTTACCAGTTGTCGCAACAGGTTTTTGTTCGATTCCCACTCGAGATAATGAAATATTTAATATTTCCATTTTATTCACTCTGGTGAAGAGGCAAGGCGTGGCGTTGAGTTCCGTGAATTTACAATGCTTGTCACAATAATTTAGCGGAAAGTGGGGAGGCTTCATCAGTCTACTCTGCTATATATAGTATCCTAGCCAGCGTGAAATTAAAAAAAAGATATAACTTTAAATGTGTAAAGATATAATAAGTCTACTAATAGTGGTAGTAACTGGCAATCCGACAAAATCTAATTCTGTAATAATAGAAAATAACTGTGGCAGAACAATGATAGTCCAAGAATCCCCGATGGGGCAATAGTCCGCAACGAACGATTGTCAACTCCGTGTTCAATAGCCTTAATGGAAATACTGATTGTCTGCAATTCAAACTAATTTTGTTTTAACGAGTCGTACATTCAGCCGTTTTCGAATGAAAATACTTTAAGGTTAATGAAATGTTGGCCAGTCGAGGCACAAGGACACAAAGTGTGACTGTAAATGCGACAGGTTGTGGGTTTGATTCCTACTTGAGAAATTGAAATATTTAATTCCTTCATTTCTTCGCTAAAGGGTCGAGGCAAAGTGCGGCATGGTTCTGCCACTTAACACTCATTGGTACAAGAGACCAACTATAAAGTTATATTTAAGGGAAAAACACCAAGTACAGAGGCAACAATTAGGCTGTATTTTACAATATTTTTCAATAACCCTATGTTTACTTAGAAAAAAGATATCCTATGAGTTTATATCGCAAAAAACGCGTATTTCGACGCTATAAAGGGAATCAAAGTTCATAGGGTACTTCTGATTAGCCAAAATTATGAAATTTGACAGGTAACATATACATACTACAGGTGATACTAGTTCAGAAAAAAATCTGAAAACTATACATTTCTGGTTAAATCCTAAAGAATAATAGCCTTTAAAGGGGGTAAAATTTGGTATTAAAGTCGGTAGTTCAAGTGAGGTATCAGATGAAAGAGCTCTGGCTAAACTAAGCCTGAATTGCAGAAAAACTTCGAGACCTCCAATTTTCATACGGCATCCTCGGTGGGCGAGCCTGACTCGCAGTTGTCTGTTTTTTCTTATTTTCAATAAAATTACAAATTCCCAAGTAACTCCTGAACCACTTGAAATCCATTAACTTACATAGGGGTGAAATGGATAGGTACCGAGATCCATAGATTATTATCATTGATTCGTCGATCGAGTTACCTCCTGTAATATAGGAAATCGATAAATAAATATACAGATTAAAATACGCTTATATCGTTTAATTGATATTCATTTCGTTTACACGCACTTAAAATTTCTCGATGGTCAAACTCATACATTGTCGTCCCGGGATCGAGAGTTTCGAGAAGTTAGAGGGCCCTCGATCGCCGTCAAATAGGCGACGGGGCTTTTTAATGAATTTTAAATTTCTTCAATTAACATTTGATAAAGTGGATAAATCTGTTGGAAAAACTCTACAGCTAAACACTTTTTTTATCTCCGCCTTATAGGATCATTTTATTGTCAGTCCGTGATAATAATAATCATGATAATCCTGCATTATGTAAGGACAGATAAAACTAGTCTCAACCCAATTCTTTCTTTAGTCTTGCCCTTTGTTATAAATAGAAAGGGTTGCTCGAGTCTAAAATGAATCCACATCCAGAGTTCAGTTAAGCAATGCTAATTGCGATACGGTAGTGTATTAAATTACTTTTTTGCTTTACGCTGTATCCTGCATGTAGCAGAGTAGTCAGATAGAGTCTAGTGATAAGACACTGTGGTCTCCACATATATACATAAACTAGCGGCCTACTCGCGACTTAGCCAGCATACCACTTATTATTCTTTTATTATGCTGCATTCGCCATAAGATAAACAATATAAATTATAAATATATTGATTATATAATCTATATCTATATTGATTATATAATTATATAATCAATATATTTTATGCATTCAATTAAAAAATATAGTAGGTGTGCGGGCGAAGCCGCTAGTGGGCTATATTTAAATAAAATCGTTAAATAGATGCCATCGTAGTGCACTGGTACAAGCATATGTTTGTAAACGCGACGGCTGTGGGTTCGATTCCTACTCGAAGGAATGAATTATGCTTTATTAATATTATAATTACTTGTAACTTAACGTAACTTAATTAAATAAATAAATCAGCCCCACGCATATCCCGCACACAGCAGGGTAGGCAGAGGGAACCCAGTGTTAACACACTCCGTTCCCCACTTTCTGCCGAATTCCGGCGGCATTGCGTATTGAGTGGCAGAACTCAACGCCGCGCTCGACACCAGAGCGAAGAAATGGAAATATAAATTGAAGTAAACATTTCATCTCCTTAAGTGGGGATCGAAACCACAACCAGTCGGTTTTACAGTCACACTGTGTGCGCCTGCGCCACGACTGGTAACTTAATTAATTTTTAGATATTGCAATTTTCTAATATCAACAACATTTAAAAAATGCAATCAAAATTGTGATTGTAATGAAACTATGCGGTGATTAATTCTGGAAGAACAACATTTATTTATAGGTTATTAAAATAATATTTTTTTTTTATATTATAAAAATTATTTAATAAATTATCTTCTGAATAAATGATATTAGCAAAAAATTGTACAACTAATTGTTATTTACCTCGGTTGACCTTCGAAAACACAGTATCAAAGATACTGGAGGAAGGTCACGTAAAAAGCACGAGGTTGATGACGGTGGACGAGGTGAAAAAGGTATGCAAAGACCGTAGCGTTCAGAGATCCGTTCTCTCTGACTACTCCACTAGGGATTCAGCGTGAAGCTAGGTTAAGTTAATTTTTATCGTTAGAAAGTCTAAACTTTATATAATAGTATTCTCGAATAATTCATTCACTAGGTGTGTTTCGTTTTGGTATTTAAGCGGTTAGAGAACTATTATCCAGTTTTAGTTAAGTGTGTTTCATACGAAAGTACAATGATATAATCAAAAAATGCTTTTACAATTCAAAATTAATAAAGCTGATGATAAGCTGATGATGAAAAGATTGATGAAGCAATTTCTATAAATTGAGATTTCGGGGCCCCTAGACACACATCATTTTGATATAGCTGAATTTTGAGGATTTATAGTCTAACAAGTGGTTAAGATTGAATGCGTACTTAGTAACTTGAAAGTGGGGCCCTTTCAGAGGTAGATCTCAAAGTACAGGACAATTGTAAGGAGGCTACCTCTGAACGTATCGGAGGCAGGGGTTGGATGGTTTGGGCTTCGAAGACCCTTCTCGGCTTAATCGCGGGAATATATCTAGTCATTTACCTCTATGCCACTAATAATTCTTCTCCAAGATTATTTCAAGATTCGAGACCGTCATAAATCGTACAGGCATCAAATTGAGAAGCATGCGTTGAGCATTAAACTTTAGCACAATTAATCATACGGAGGCTGCCTCTGAGTATATCAGGAGTGGTAGATTGCTCGGATTCCGAAGGTTCTTCTCAACTTAGTGATGAGCATCTAACCATTTACCTCCATGCCACTGATAGCTTTATCTAATAAGAATTTTCAAGAGATTGGAGAAAGCAAAGATAGAAAATAGGTCGTTCGAAAATTATTAAGTGATGGATTAAAAGAAGCAATGTGTGGTTAAAATTGTGGGTTTTTTATCCTCGTACAGGTGACATCCCTGTGAGTGTTTCACTGTTTTGAAAAGCTTTGAGTGACGAAAATATTTTCTATCTGATATTCTATAAACTAGATGCTGTACATCCTTGCTTTACTTTGATGCTACTGGGAACAGTAGCCTTAAAGTTGATATAGGGAAAGAAATCTATAATCCAGATAGAAAAAGTATATTATGCAGAAGTGACTGTTAGTCACTTGCACTGCATGCATGTTAATATTTGGAAAAAGAAGTAAAATTTGCATCTAAATAGAAGGAAATGTTAGTAAGAGACAAAAGAAGAAGGCAGTTAAATACTTCAGATGGCAAATCTAAAATCAAAATGTCCAGTTGGGCCTATCGAACAGTGAGTCGTATTGTATTACCTTTTATTACTAAAGTTGTCAGTTACGATTAAGTATGAAATAGAATAATATTGCAAAAAGGACGATATCAAAGATTTTGATCCAAAGAAAAAAAACCCGCATTTGTTAATTTGTTTTCAAAGCTGGGGACTAACGTAAATAATGGCTTAATTGGACATGAGAGGTGTGTAAAGTTACTAGTGCTAATTATTACCGACAACTGTCTTCTTATATAATGTCTACATATCTACGAGTACCTTAGCAATATCGACGGGCGTAACGTGGATATTTCGCCGTCTAATGCCACGTGATATGCATAATCGAACTTGGATAGCTAGGAATGCATGTAGTTGCAACTTCAATGTAACGAAAAGCATGTTGGATGTCTACGACGTCATTAAGTCCGGGGAAATTGGATACTTAAATCGAGTACATCTGTATTCAAATTGTGTAAATTGACACTGTAAGGCTGCAATAGATTAAATTTTATAAAATTGATAATTTAATGTCTAATTTCATAGTAGTATAATATTTTTCTCATCTACACTTTGAAGAATGATATAATCATTAGTTGGTCTTAGCAATATGTGGTTGAAAAACTAGTGAGCTCATAAATTCATATTATCTATCGCGTCATGTGTATAGCACATCCAGTTCTCTTAACAAAACAAGACATTCATGTCATGTCAACTTGGTTGCGGTTATATTTTCCGAGTATATATAATAGTTATTTGAATCCTTTTACAGTTGTGATTTTCTTTTCTTGTAATTCATTGATGCTTCTATGATATCACAATACTCAGAGTATGTGATAATAAAATCACTATTATATTTATATATATGTGAATACATATATGTGCTTAAATTTTACAAATGGGTTCAAAGGATTACTTGAGCAATTTAAGTCAAAATTGGAACATATTTATTAAACGATTAAAAAATATTTTTGTATTAGATAGTCCATATATAGATATGGAAATCTAATACAAAAAGAATTTTTAAATTTGCATCAGTAAGCAAATTAACTCTTCAGGTTTTTGCAGGTATATTAATTTAATTGGTTTAGTTCAGACCTTTGGCTAAATATACTTAATATTATTATATTAAGTATATTTAGCCAAAGGTCTGAACTAAACCAATACCCTATATACCAAAAATTGTGTATTAAGTAGCGAAATTCAATGCCGCACTTTGTCATCCGCCAGATAGAGAGACATTAGAGCAAGAAAATACAAATAATTAAGTCCTATTTCCGTTGCATTTATTCCCAATTCTATTTTCAGAGAAATGCTGTCTCCCAGCACAGCACCACGATTACCTGATCTTTTATCATAATATTAACATCCGTATCTACAGAATAATATTAAAAATTAAAATATTTCAACATAAAAAATATCCTTTACTTAACAGCACAAATGACATTTAACGTTAGCTGATTCGCGTAACTTGAGTAAGAGGCTTTCATCCCGGATTTCAATTTAACGCGAAGACAATGTCTCACCATTTGCCATTTTCTTTTTAAACATTTACTTCCGTCAGATGTGCCTTTTATAAATAGAATTTTAATTCTTGGTAAAAAGGAAACCAACATTTGAAGTAAGTTTACTGTTTCGTGTTATAATGAGTTCTTAATTCATTATTTTAGGCCAACAGGAAATATTCTTTATAAAGGTTTTGATTACGCGGCGAATGGACTTGTCACATGTCAGGATAGGCAGAGGGAACCTGGGATCCTAGTGTTAAGACACTCCGTTTCCATTATAATACTTCCATTCCCTACTTTCTGCCGAATTCTGGAGACCTTGCGTGTTACGTGGAACTCAATGCCGCGCTTTGTCTCGTTATAAGGCGAGAAAATGGAAATATTAAATATTTCATTTTCTCGAGTGGGAATCAAACCCACAACCTATCGCAATAATAGTCACGCTTGTCACTCTATGCCACGACTGAACTCAAATTTATCTTTCACTTTTAATAAATCGAACACAAAAATTTGAGGCCAGCCGTGGCGAAGGGGCACAAAGTGTGACTGTAAATCGACTGGTTGTGGGTTCGATCCCCACTCGAGGAGATGAAATATTTATTTACATTTATATTTTAATTTCTTCGCTCAGGGGAAAGCGCAGCGTTAAGTTCCGCCACTCAACACGCAATGCCTCCAGAAATTGGCGGAAAGTGGGGAACGGGATGTCTTAACACTAGGTTCCCTCTGTCTACCGTGCTGTGTGAAGCTCAAAAACAAAATAAAATTATAATTATATCAAATGCGACGCAGTTTTCAATAATGAAAGAGCTGTAGTGTAGGCCGATTGTCAAAAAGCAGTATAAATCAGTTTACGTCGAGCAATTAACGTTAAACCTACACTATATATAAACACTCACTCAAATGCAAAGCTCATCTTAGATCTCTCAGACTGTAATCCAAAAATAAGTTTATTAAAATCTTAGTATTAGTGAACTTGAAGCTTTAAGAAGAATGCTTTACATATATTAGTTTAGCTGCTGAATATTCAAGATTAGAAGGTTACAAAAGAATTAATTTCTATTAAATAATGTCTAAAGTTTAACGTAGAATAATCTACAAGTATTTAATTAAGACCATTTAAAGCCTGGAGTTTCTTTAGACAAAAAATTATAGTGTAATTGAAACTTAAAATAAATTTATCTAACTTAACTTAACTTAGCTTCACGCTTTATCCCTTGCGGGGTAGTCAGAGAGAACGGAGCGCCAAACGCTACGGTCTCTACATACCTCTTTCGCCTCGTCCACTGTCATCAACCTCTTCATACATGCCCTTCGGGGGGTCCTCATGCTTTTTACGTGACCTTCCTCCAGTATCTTTGATACTGTGTTTTCGAAGGTCAACCGAGGTCTCCCCCTACCTCTCTTACCGCTCACTTTTCCATCATAAATCTTTTTTGCCATTCTTTCATCACTCATTCGTTCGACGTGCCCAAACCAGCTGAGCACGTTCTTCTTCATTCTCACCGTGACATCCTCGCTAGTACCTGCCATTCTGTGTACCTCTTCATTGCGGATTCGATCAGCTAAGCTGACTCCGCATATCCTACGAAGAGAT
>JAAIXJ010000052.1:13527-48077 GCA_013403705.1 Heliconius hermathena | reverse complement strand
GCTGAGGATACTGGCGCATACGCCACTAACAAGAATACTCTTGTTAACCCCAGCTTGAAGCGAACCCAAAGCAGTCTCGGGTTGATCGCCTTGTATTCAACCGCTGCACTAACCAATCGAGAGGACAATAACACACCTACACCTTGACAGCCCCGCTCGCTCTCTGGTACGCCGGCCCAGAAAGCGACCCGACTGCCTGGCAAATCGGTCGTGTCATTGCCCTTTCGCTTGGTCTCTGTCACACAAACGACATCCAAATCTCTATCATCCATCACATCTAATAATTCATTCATCTTTTCTTCCATCCCTCCTCTTACATTCCACGTAGCTATTTGTAGCTCCGTCCTCCACCTCCCGCCGTTCCGGACATGGCGTGTTGGGTGGCGGTCCCCAACGCCGCATTCGTCGCCACTTGACACACCAGCGGGGACGCACTGGTGCGCGTCGCCTTGGGGGGACGCCCTATCAGTGCGCTCTCTCGAGGTGCACGTGGCGGATGGAACGTTGCAGCCCTCGTAAGGGCTGGCAGGGGTCGCTGCGAGCAAGCCTTCCATCTTGGACTCCCTTAAATTTAAATTTATCTAGTACATTAAATAAGTGTCTCAATATATTGTTCACAGTATTTATAATCTATTTTTATTTATTTATTTTAACTTTACGTTACACAACAGCAGGGTAGTATGAATAGAGTATTAAGACACTCCGATTTTCATTTTCCTCCGAACTCTGGAGGCATTGCGTGGTGAGTAGCAGCACTCAACTAACTAAAATTTTATTTCTTCGAGTGGAAATCAAACCTATCGCGTGTATAGTTACATTCTTATACCCCAGCGCCACGACTGACTTCATATGTTGGCAGAATTTAAGAAATTCTCATATAATAAATAAATAAAAATAGCTTTTATATCTGATATCATAAAATTATACAAGTTAATTACATACTTATACATAGGTTTTGCTAATTTATTACACGTACATATATTAAATTAATTTATTCATCACAATTTGGTTGTATTATTTAAAATATTTACCAAAAGAATAAGAAATATTTAATCATTCAATATTATTTTGTACATTTTTATTTTTTTATATTATTTTGTTCATTCCACATTCCTTAATTTTTTATTTATTTTTTTTAATTAATATACTCATAATTATATTATATTACAATACTTATTATCATTGTATTATTATTATTATATAATATATTGATCATTACCATTATATATTAATTAATAAAAAAATCTCATATGATATGTACCAAATATATAATAGTATCAAAATCACGATTCAACAACTGTATTTGCCGAATTCAAATACTAAGAAGTGATTATGTCCATATTATCTTTGCAATTTATAGAAAGTTTCTCTATCTAATAATCTTCCCTACTCCTCGTAAATGACTACAAAGATTGTGATTAAATTTTATGTTTATATTTTTATTTGAATTCCTGTATGGTTTCAAAATATATTTGAGAACGTTGCTGGGTGCTCCTAGGGGGTCTTGAAATACTCCGTAAATAAAATATATAAAATTAAAGCCAGTATAATGTATTTTGCCCCAACTTTAAACAACCTTTAAGACGTCTGGCAGGAGTCACGTAAAGAGTCTGGTAATAATAAACATACATTTTTTATATTACTCTTAACAAGATATTTAAACGAGCGTTTCTACTTTAACGTAGGTAAGCATGTTACGCTACCTCTGAAAGGGCCCCACTTTCAAATCTTAACTATATATTAGACTATTAGTCTTCAAAATTTAAGCTTTGCTAAAATGACGTAAATCTGGGGGCCCTGGGATCTCAGTCTATAAGAAATAAGCAATTTTCAGGTAAAATCAAGATCAGGATTTACCTTATTATGATATTAGTTTTAACTACTATAAATAACAATGAAATTTAATATAAAAGAAAATAATTGACTGAAGCTTCGTAATATATTTTATATATTACGAAGCTTTATTTTTGTTTAATTTTTATATTAAGCGTCTTTTTAACATTTTGGAATTATTATTTTTTTCAGGCAGAGGGAACCTAGTGTTATGACACTCCTTTCGTCAAATAAAAAAGCTAAGAAAAAAAACGCTAAAACATGTCTAGACATCCTAGATGACGGGTTTTTGGATTAATTGGAAGAATATAAAAAATAAACATATTTCCGGCTCACCAGACACAAACATAACATAAAGCACCGATAAAATATAAAACATAAAGAATTACGACGACCAGAATATAAAAAGTATAAAGTGCATGAAAATAGATATTAGGAGCGGCTATCCCGCTATAAAATGCAACGTTTACGTGTCTTGTTGAGAAATAAAAATCTTTCACTACTTCAATGAAACTGTTGTATTGAGAGTGCCAAGGTATTTAGCAGCCAAACAGGATTTTCGGATTCCTTACCATAAGAATAAACATTATTAAGGCGAGTTGTGGCAAAGGGGCACAAAATATGGCTGTAAATGTGACAGGAAATTTAATATTTACTAATTTTCTTTTCTTCGCTCCGGTTTCGAGGCAAAGCGCGGCGTTAAATTCATCACACAATATGCAATGCCTCCAGAATTCGGCGGAAAATCTGAAACGGATTGTCTTAACAATAGGTTCCCTCTGCTCACCCTGCTGTGTACGGAAAACAGAGTGACGATAAAAAACCAAAAATTAAACCGATCAGTAACGTACTTAAGTTATTAGACGAGATAATAACCAGCTTTTTATTGTCTAAAAGTAGAAACATTTTTATTTAGTCACTATACATATATACTGTAACTATTACAGTATATATTTTTTAACAAAAAATAATAAGCAAACTTGTTCAATTTCAACCGGATTCCATAATCACAACCTAACCAAACTTTCATTAAATTATCCTTGATATCTATGCTTTCCAATAAATAAAGAATCATCGGGACCGGTTGGCGTGATATTGAATTATTCGTCCATTTGTCGCGCACATACTTTAGGTTAGGGTTTTTAATAGTTAGAAACACTGCATTAAGAGTGGTGTAGGAACATTTTTTGTACTCACACTAAAAAACTTTAAGTGCTTAAAACATACGTAATATACTTTATACTTTGATTTTGTTAAACAAAAATAGTAAAAAAATCTTCAATCAAGTATACACTAGATAAAGAATTGCATACAAATACTGCTTAAAAATAATGAACCAGTCAATATAAACAGAATTTCAAAATATTATTACACATAGACACATAGAGATAGAGAAGAAAAAAATATATATTTTGAAGTCAGTCCTGGTCATTGGTGGTTTATTAGCTTCACGCTGTATCCCGCACACTTCAGTGTAGGCAGAGGGAACCTAGTGTTAAGACACTCCGTTCCCCACTTTTTGCCGAATTCTGGAAGCATTGCGTGTTGAGTGGCAGAACTCAACGCCGCGCTTGTCCTCGACACCAAAGTGAAGAAATGGAAATATAAATTTAAGTAAATATTTCATCTCCTCGAGTGGGGATAGAACCCACAACCAGGCGGTTTTTCAGTCACACTGTGCCCCTGCGCCACAACTGACCTCTGTATGAGGGAATATTTTATGAGGGATCTATTTCCTCTTTAAGTAGTCCTTTGCCAACAAACTTTCACGTAACTGCCAACTTGGTCGTGTAATTTAATTATTATACGCGTGATAGTGAATCTTATGTAGGTGTGAAAACTACCCAAAGTTTTCTAATATATTAAAATTAGCATCAAGTACCTAAATAGATGGAGAATAGAATCAAGAATTCTTTAATCAGCTTCATGCTGTATCCCGCACACAGCAAGTTAGGCAGAGAGAACCTAATGTTGAGACACTCCGTTCGCCATTTTGCACTGAATTCTGAAACATATCGTTGTGAGTGACGGCATTCAATGCGGTACTTTGCCTCGATACCGGAGCGAAGAAATCAAAATATAAATTCAAATAAATATATCATTTCCTCGAGTGTGGATCGACCCATAAGCAGTCACGTTTACAGTCCTACACTTGTGCCCCTTCGTTACAACTGACCTCGACATATTTTTTTTCATTATTTGATAATATAATACATTATAAGTGACTTTAAAAAAACAATATATGAACTAAACTATTTAAAAAATAAATACCTGTATCTAGTGTTTAGAACACACAATATATAATTTACTTAACGTTCAGTTTCACCACACTGCTCGTGACAAACTTTGTACTTAGAAACTGTTCTGAGCATAAGTTCTGCAAAGAGGATTGATAGCGTTTTAATATATCAACTTCCTTTATAATATACCGACAAATAATTTGGAATTAACAGAGTTATATCTCACAGATATTTTAAAGTCTGCTATTTGGCATCTTTCATCATAAATCGCGCTGCATACAGCTTCACGGTGTATCTCGCACATAGCAGGATAAGCAGAGTAGGTAGAGGAAATCTAGTGTTAGGACATTCCGCTTCTCACTCGTGTGGAGTCTGTCAGTCGGGAGAATTTCGGTATAAAAGTAGTCTATTCGTTGCTCCAAAACCTCTTCTACCTTCTAGTGAAAATCTCATAAAAGTCAGTTAAGCTGTTTCAGAGATTAGCCTAAGAAAATGAAAAGGCAGGCAGGTGGCTATTTAACGAGCAAATGAAAACTTTTACTCTGAATATTTTCAAGCGGAATTTGGTCATACTTTTATTTACCTATTTGTCTACGTATTTTTCGTAGGTTTTCCTTTTGAATGTATAATAAGGCCTATGAAATTTGTAACCCTGAAATTTGTAAACGTATAAATAAAACCACTCAGCAGAATTCTTGACTCTCTGTCCGTCCGTCCGTCCGTCCGCCCGTCCCCTCTTCCGCCCGTCCGCCCGCCCTCTCTTGATCAACATTGCAAATTTCACACCTTAAGGTAACGCCAGACCTGCTGTCTCCACTATTTCCTCATCATCCCCACTAGCTTTTAAAGAAGCAGAACATCTTATTTAGAAAACGTATAAAAATTTGAACGCAGCGGGACTCGAACCCGCGCCTCCTGGAAACCGACCAGGCGCTCTGACCACTAAGCCATGCGTTCTCGCCAAGCTACGTCGAAATNCAGAGATGCTAACAACATAAATAAGTTGTAACAAGCGTATAAAAATTTCGACGTAGCTTGGCGAGAACGCATGGCTTAGTGGTCAGAGCGCCTGGTCGGTTTCCAGGAGGCGCGGGTTCGAGTCCCGCAGCGTTCAAATTTTTATACGTTTTCTAAATAAGTATTTTTCTTTCCTAAATGTGGAATAACACTTTAAAAATGTTTAAAAAAAGCAGAACATCAGTGTGACATAGTAGTCCAGACACGTCTTCATCACCAGAAGCTAGAGCATTTAATTTTGTCAAATCAATGTAAATGTCGTAATAATAGATATTGTTTTGCTTCAACCAGACCAATGCTTCCAATACTTTCTGTCTATAAACTCTAAATTCGCGGTATCCAGCTGTTGTTTTGCGACGAACTAAAATCACGGCCAAATGCGCGAAACGCTGCGGAAGTACTCTTGCCAGCAACTGCAAGTCGTGTTCGACGTTGAGTACGTGACCAGTGTATCGGTATTTTCCAGCGCCATTGCCATTGCTCTTAGGTGGTAAGCTTATATATGATGGACTCTAGCAATCAGCATCTCTTCAATGTCTGTCAAACTTTGCAGTTGAGTCGGCACTTCTCCTGGATCCATTGAATTGGCAGCCGTGAACATTTGCGATATCCTCGAACTGCGACATGAATTGCACAAGTTGGTGCCAATTTAGATATTAATTAAAAAAAATTAAATAAAAAATATACCAAAATTTATAAACAGCAAATCACCACATGAACATTTGCAGTATATCAAAAATGTATTATATAAAAATTTACAAAACCTTCAGCGTCGTCTGCCCGTTCGGTCATTCCGTGACCAAGCCCCCCCACACCCACACAGCGTGCGACTCGTAGGCTAGGTCTTTTTGAATCAGTGATATGTCCAAAATTAGTCATTATAATGATGTACAGTAAAGTATAATTTCAATCTAGATGAAATGCTAAAGGTAGCTTTTATTTATTTTCAAAAGGATGAATACTAAATTATAGAAAATACATTAAAAATAACCCGATAAATTTAAATTAAATATTTAATATATTATATTTAATTTAAATTAGTTACTGTGGCTTAATCTTTAGACATATACCATCGCAGACATTTTTTATAGATTTTTTTAAAGGACCATATTTTTGTAGAACATTGTTTTTACGTGTCTCATATAAGATAAGTTGAGTCAGCGCACGCCATGTAAGCATTCAAGAAGCATTTTGGACGACCTTTTCTGAAAACAACGAAATTCCTTGTTGTTTAGCGACGGTTGTACGGTTGTAATTAACATGTCAGACAATAAATTGCATATCAAATATAAAGGTATTTTAATATATTAGTATATATCGAGAACATTACAAATATGACCCTTTAGTGGCCTATGTTGATCTCAAGACCCTCAAGTATCTCTATATGAAATTTTATCACAATCGCATCAGCGATTTGGTTGTGATTGCGTCACAGATAGACCGACAGACAGAGTTACATTCGAATTTATAATAGAAATATGGATAGATATTTCT
The DNA here is from genome assembly GCA_013403705.1 of Heliconius hermathena. NCBI lineage: Eukaryota > Metazoa > Arthropoda > Insecta > Lepidoptera > Nymphalidae > Heliconius > Heliconius hermathena. Next base: position 41,493 of record JAAIXJ010000052.1, on the reverse strand, counting down.
ATGATTAATAACATCTATCAGGAAATAAGTAACAAATTAACATCAAAATTACTCGTAACTGTGGTAAAATCACAAACCAACTACCAAAAGAACTTGAAATAAATAAAAAAATATTGCTTCTACATTATACAACAATAGGTAAATCAAAAAAATATTTTTTTGAATTTTTCAACTTCCTCCATATTTGTATGCTTATTCACAAACAAACATAAATTTCTCCTCATTTCATATTATATAATAGATATATTAAGCCAATAGATTTTCAAAATCCACAATAAAGAATTTACAGCAGCACTAGGTTTAATTTTTCTCAAAGTTTTGGTAACGTGTTTAATGGTTGTGCCGTATGCAAGATACAGCGTCAAGGAGTTTTTTCTATATCTTGCCAATCTCCTTTGTCTCGTATAAAACTGAGTACCGTCAGGTTTGCTTTTCAACCGTCAAGTTTCAATCCGTTGGTTTTATTTCTACGGTCATACGTTTTGATCTCATCTCTCAGTTCAAAAAATACAAGCATTGCATACGTAGGTCAAATTAACGCGTGTTAAATTAACCCAAAAATTACGACCTCATCATATATTTGAAATCGCCTTAGTCAGCATCTTGTCTTAAATCAAGAGTTAAGCCACAGAGGATACGAAACGTCTAACTTTAACTATTATGTGGGCATGATATCAATGGCCAAGCTTAGAACTTTATTTAAGTTTAAACACAGTTTATCAGTTAGTTAAGCCTTCTAAAATCGCTCTAAGTACATCTATCAAAAACAGAACGTAATTATATCCACGGGTTAAGGTATCATAATTAAATATATCTATCTACATAGCAAGGATACTTTGGAACGACTGATCATTTATTCTACGTGATGTTAAAAATTTACGGTAATAATAGATTTTTTTCACTTCTTAAATCTTTTTAACCTTCTGTCTAATTATTATCGGATATCAGTGGGAAAAATAATAATATTATTAAAAAAATTTAGAGAAAAATTTAGAGAGCAGGATAGCTAGACGGAACCTAGTTTTAAGTCACTCCGTTCCTGATTTTCTGCCGAACTGAATTGAATAACAAAACTCAACGCTGCGTTTTGTTGAACATTACAAGGAAAGTGAAATAAATGAATATGCCGTGTGATCCCGGCCTAGAATAGGATCATCCTGGTACTGGTGGTGTTGTAAGAGGCGACTAAAGTACGAGTGGTAGAGTTACGTCGCCAGCAATGGCAACACGCATGGTTAGACGCAACCGGATCTTTACCACCCCCGGCATATAAAACCGGCGTGAAGTAGTGGCTTTATGCCACTGCGTTGCGCATCAGGTAATGCCGGGCTCCGGTGTCCAACCCACCTTAAAGGCCGGCAACGCACCTGTAACTCCTCTGGTGTTGCACAGGGTCGTGGGCGGCGGTAATCACTTGCCACCAGGTGACTCGAACGCTCGTTTGCCTTGTCCTTTACCATAAAAAAAAGATCATTCCCCGAGTGGAGATTTATAGCCTCTAAATCCTTTATAAAACTTTATTCATATTTTTTAACATTTTTTAAAGTGTTATTTTCTTCTTCACACTTTACACGTTTTCTTAACAAGTAACTTTATTTAATGAAATCATTATCCACTAACAAATTTATAAAATGAAATCCAAAAAACAATTCGCATTATGCATGCTAAATCTCCATTTTCCAATAAAAATCATAAAAAAAGGTTTTACGTTGTTAATCAATAGGGCACTATGACTGTTAAGGGTACACTAAGGGGGAAGCGTGTGGCAAAAATTGCGCGTGAACCACCACTTCTCTCGCGCGTTCAAGGGCTACACACAATTCAGGAGGATACACAAAAGTGCAAAGTGACCATCACTGAGGCAAGTCCGACTCACACTAACTTGCTTTCTTTTATGTTTGTCCGTCGATTTCTCCTTAATTTGTGGACCGATTTTAAAAATTGCTTTTTTGCTTTGAAAGAGCGTACTTTCCCCTTTGTCCCATTAGAATCAAATCAGGATCTGACTTCTTAAAATCTGTCATGTTCAAAGTAGGTGCCACCTAAGAATAAATACATTAAGAGATAACTAGTAAGTATACCGAACTAAAGCTAAAGAAAAGAATTATTTAAAAAAATATTCATATTGGCACCAACACCAAAAAATATAATTAAAATATAATTTAGTTTTTGTTAAGTTTGTGCATTATTATGTAAGTAAAGTTTTGACCGTCGAACTCCATCTAATTGAGATGGAGTCCGAATTGATATCCATTCAGGGAATTCATTATTTTTAAATTGTTACTATTTTCCCGCTCCCGTTACATAAAGCGTAGCCCGTTCAGTCACAACGGAGGATATGGAAATAGGTATAAAGTTCACGCCAACGAAGTTTGGAGCAGCCACTAGTTTATAATAATTTGAGAGAGCCTATGGGCTCTCTAGTATTCTATGGAATAGTAGAATAATACAAGGCTAGCTTTGCTGTTCATTCCAGCATATATACATGTATACTCGTATACTTATATAGGTCTGTATGTTCAGATAACGAGAAGCTATTCAGACTGTTGTAAAGGGAATCAGACCTTATAATACCTATTCTCTGAATATATCGTTTAATCTTCTAAGAACTCCTAAAATACGCTTAATGAATTGAAATGTGATAATATATTAAATGTATGTAATATATATTTAAAAATAAAAAAGTGAAATTTATTTCTGAAAAAAAACCCGAAAATTTACAAAACTGTATTTATAGTTCATTGCATGCAAAATTAATGTATGCATTCATTTGCCCGCAAAGTTAAGTTAGTTACCTTTTACGAGTCACGTTCCCTTTGACATACAATTATGAAATTGATACGGAACCCTCAGCAGGTGAGACCAACTCGTATTTGACCAGTTTTTTATCTATTATAAAAAATCGAGTGATTATTCCTGCTTCGTGTGTATGTATGGCTGAATGAAATCCTATCCTAAAAAGTTATTAGTTTAAAGCTTAATGCTTATATGAATTCTGACTCATATTTTTTTTTCAAAAATTAATAGTTAACTACAAAACTTAAAAATAAATAAGTTCTTTAAAAGTATGAGGCCAAAGTGCGACTGTAAAATCGACTGGTTGTGGGTTCGATCCTCACTCGAGGAAGTGAAATATTTATTTACATTTATATTTTAAGTTCTTCGCTCTGGTGTCGAGGCAAAGCGCGGCGCTGAGTTCCGCCACCCAACACGCAGTGTCTCCAGAACTCGGCCGAAAGTAAGGAACGGAGTGTCACAAGGTACCCTCTGCCTACCCTGTTGTGTGATTATTGTTTATGATTGAAAGTGTTTAATACTTTATTAAAATTTAATTAAATACTTACGTATATGGTATAACTAATATATTCAAATTATCTATATTTCATTTGGTTTGACTTTAGTTATCATACTCGTACACTACAAGACTTATATAAATGCATTAGAGACTTAAGTAAGAACCACTCTCGTTGGACATTTCCAACTGGACTTTTAAACGATCGCGTCCTCGTTTTTTTTCTTTACAGTTGAATGTAAGAAGTATTTTAAAAGCTGAGACGTCGCCAAAGATACTTTAGAGCTAAGCGGACTAAGAAAAACTTTAAAACACACAGATTTCATAAAGATTTAAATCAGTCATACTATTCGAAATTACGTAATGCACCAGGATTGTGGAAAGAAGCAGGAAACTTTTATTAATGTTGCAAAATCTAATATTTATTGTAAATATAAAATAACGCTGTATCCCGCATACAGCAGGGTTGGCAGAAGGAACCTAGTGTCAAGACACTCCACTCCCCTCTTTCCGCCGAATTTTTCGAGGGATTGCATATTGAGTGGCGTCCGCCCGGCTTTTGGCTTGGCGCTAGAGCGAAGAAATAAAAATATTAATAAACTAGCGGCCCGCCCGCGGCTTCGCCCGCTTAAGCTACATGATTATTGATCTAATAAACAGAAATGACTTCTAATATGATTTTTATCACTTTAATCTGTAATATTCTAACATGATTTTTTTACTACATTATCGTAATTTCTGTAAGGAATTTTGATTGTTTTGAATTTAAAAATACGACCAGTATTGATATTTGATATTTATAAAAATATACATAAAGCTAATTATTACGTTCTTTTTACCTATGTAATGCATGTCTCATCATAATTTTAAATGTGCTCTGTTAAATGTGCTGATGTCAGTGAATAATTTAATTTACTCTTTCAGAGTATTCTTTGTAAAACATTCATAATATTCTTTGTAAAATATTCGTAACTGTAATGATTGCATATTAACTCCTGTATACTTTTTAAATTAAAAATAAAATAAATCAGCTTCACGCTGTATCCCGCACACTGCAGGGTAGAGGGAACCTAGTTTAAGACATTCCGTTCCCCATTTTTTGCCGAATTTTGAAGGCATTGCGTGTTGAGTGGCAGAACTCAACGCCGCGCTTGTCCTTGATACCAGAGCGAAGAAATGGAAATATAAATATAAGTAAATAATTCATCTCCTCGAGTGGGGATGGAACCTACAACCAGTCGGTTTTACAGTCAGACTCTGTGCCCCTGCGCCACTACTGGTCTCGAATTACGTACATATACAAGGTGGAAGAAGCAGCGCTCCTTTTACGGAAACAGCATATAGGGTAAAATATTTCAAACCCATACCTAAAGAAATTAATCAAGATGCCTCAACAGTTTGGACGTAGGATTTTTTTTTCATTTCATGATTTTTATCCACATCTGTATTTCGTGTGACGCGATTACGTATAGATCCGAATAACGTAAATACTTACTACTACAAAAATACTACTAAAGGTTAAGCAACTTTGACTTTATCGCCAATACATACGACTCGATTTCGAGTGAGGCGTGTGCAGCGGTGTTCCTTTGATAGGTTTATGTGTGCGTGCGTCGTCTTTACAAATGGTGCTTTATTTTAAAACGTAAATTTTATCATTTTATTTGAAAAAATAACTTTTTCATTTTTGGAAATTTATCTTTTTCTGATTTATATTAGGCTTTTATAGAGTAGTTAAACTGTGGTTTCATTTAAACTGGTGCTTACACTTCCACCCTATATTATTGGCTAAATGTACAATTGGTAAATATGTAGTTATTACAGAGTACACGTAGAAAGGCTGGTTTTAGGCATTTTTATATAGATTTATTTCAAACGAACGAACGAACCGAAGAATGTATTTACTTACTATTTCTTTGAGGATCAAATCGGTCTTTATCTATGTGTTGAATTAATTACGACTTAAACTTAATGATTGTGATGGTGATTATTTATGAAGGTAACCTTCACTAACAATTCAATTTTGTTTACTTTATTGTTTGTACTCTGAACAATAGTTCTTTAAAATATATATATTTTTATCAACAGTCATATAAGTAAGACGTTTCGAATGTCATTCTTTAGTCAAGAATCTTACCAGCGCGATTGCTATATAACATTCGCAGGCAAACTAATGCCTTGAGTTCATTGAAATATATAAATGCCGATAACTTTTTTTTTAATGAACCGATTTTGATGAAACAAATTTTGAATGTTAAGTTAAGTTAAAACAAAGCAATTATTGAAAATTTTTAAGTAAATCGATTCAGTACTTTCAGAGAAAAATGTGACCATACAAATAGACAGACAGACAGACAGACAAGAAATTCAAAAAAAATATTTTTGCTTTCTATTATTTTTTTTAAGTGTCCCTATATCCATTTCAGTCAAAATTACTAAATGTACAGACAAAATATTTTTACTGTTTTATTATATATAGAGATAATCATTCACTGCCCCTGGCAATTGAACCTACAATCGTCGCGTTACAGTCAAGCCCTTGTGCAACGACGCCGTCAACAGTTATTGTATCTTACTAATATATCTCAATCTTAATACTGAGATCGAATCTGTAACCTACGCTGAGTCAATCACATATATTCACCATAGCAAATATTACCCGGATTTTTTATCAGTATATTCGTCATATCGATGTATATAATCTTCATTACAAAGCACATCTTAAATATAATGTATGTATATGTAGGATAAAAGATAAACGACCTTACCGCGGTAAATAATACCTCCTTTATCTATTTAGGAAATAGAAGAAATAAATGTAAAGGTTTTTATTACGTTTCGAAACGAAAGAAAACAAAGCTCATTCTCAAAGGCCTCATTCCTTTTTCATTGCCTTTAACATCGAGACTGCAATTTTATATCCGACAAATATTGTTGAATTATTATTTTTTGTAGAACCTATTGTTCGCGTCAAGTATTTACTAGAGATTTTATACGAGTGGGCCGCTAGTGCAATATATCTATACTTATATAATAAACAGGAATAGTTGTTTGTTTTTTAAACGCTAAAATCTCTCGAAATACTGTTGAGATTAACTTTTTGTTTGTTTTGTATGAAAGCTACACTCTTCAGGAGTGCTATAGGTTATATAACATTTATTTATAAAAGTTAATTCTGAGTGAGTTTTAAGTACATAACAATAAATAGGAACACCATCGGCGAAGCCGCGAATGGGCCGCTAATGTATGATAAAAGTAAAGTTAAATTTCAAAAAGATAGCTTCAAGCTGTACCGCATATAGCAGTAACATTCCATTCCCCATTTTTAGCCCAATTTTCGAGACATTCTGTGTTAAGTGGCGGAACTCAACGCAGCGCTTTCCCTTATTACCACAACAAGGAAATAAAAGTTATTCACTTCTCCGAGTGGGAATGATATTCATACACGTCAATGGTTTTAAGTTTTGTGATAAGAATAATATAGCAATCAATATACCGTAGTTCAAAATATGACACTTGAAAAAGATTTAGTAGTCTAGACGGTTGCTTTAATCGTCAACAATGTGAGTATCGATCCCGGAGTATGAGCCATAGTGCACTCTTGAATCCGTTTAATTTTTATTTTCAATATATTCCAGTCGACCAGACCGTCTCGTTCCTCTTGGATATCTATTTTTTCTTAATTTTATAGTGTTCACGATTTTATAGAGGAAACTATAATACTTTTTCAAGCATTCCGCGGATGTCATGTGGGCACCATCATTCTTCATCATTATCTTATATCATTTATCTTTGCATCATTTCAGGCTCATGAACTCAGAGCACTGCCTAGGTTTTGCGAACCAGATTGAATGGAGGATTACGGGTGAATGAAATGCTCACTAACACTCGCCTTCACTATCTGAGCTCTTGTCTCTCATTCTAAATGTAACTTTTGAAATGTAAATCTATACTTATTTAGAAAACGTATAAAAATTTGAACGCAGCGGGACTCGAACCCGCGCCTCCTGGAAACCTCCTCCTCCTCCTGGAGACCAGGTCCGACCTGGTCGGTTTCCAGGAGGCGCGGGTTCGAGTCCCGCTGCGTTCAAATTTTTATACGTTTTCTAAATAAGTATTTTTCTTTCCTAAGTGTGGAATAACACTTTAAAAATGTTTAAAAATTTGTTAATCTATATTAAAAGTTCATATCCCTTATAGTGTAGTTATGTGACAATCAGAACACTTGAATACGATAATATATATCTTCTGAATATAATGTTTCTTAACTGGACGATGGATTTAAAATACATTTTTTTTATCGTATCAAAACTACATTTATTTCATTCTGAACAACAAAAACGTGTTGAAAATACTTATTTACATATATTGTAGATCAACGGAAGCCTTTGCAGTTCTATCAAAAACAGCCTCCAACACAGGTGTCGACGGTGATGACGAACTGACAATTTCATTGAAACTTCGCAAAGAACGAAGAAGCAGTTTCAACTCTTTCGTAAATTGAAAATGTCATTTGCAAAGCAGTTCTATTTAACTTTTATTAGCTACTGCTATCTGTTGCTTGTAATATTTTTTGTGCCGTAAATTTCTTTTCCTCCGCAAACGTTGACGTTATTTGTCTTTTAAATTGAGTAGCTTTAAAACTTATGAGAGGCTTTAAAAGAAATTGAATAATAAAAAGAAAGTTGAAAAACTAAAACCCGATAACTAAAATATGCTCTAAAAAGTACAAAACGAAAAATAGTCTCCGCTGAAATAATTATGTACAAACGATTATAAGTTTGTTAATTTTTAAAGAAACAAGTAACATATATGTATTATATAATATTTTAACGTATTTTTATACGTCATACTGATAGAGATATGTTTGAAGGATATACGTGATCATATACCACTTTTTACTTTATTACTGTAATGAATCTGTTTTGCTAAGGTAGGTGACATATGACCATAGCTATCTCTTAATCACTTGACGTTGTCCGTCCGTCTGTCTGTTAACGGTCTTTATCTCAAGAACGCTTGAAAATATCGAGTTGAAATTCAAACCGTATACTCATATCTAAAATCCTTTAATTTTTCGAGGGATTGCGTGTTAAGTGGCGATAAAACAACGCCAGGCTTTTGCCTTAGTGCCAGAGCGAAGAAATGAAAATATTAAGAAATAATAATTTATTCCCTCGAGTGGGGTTCGAACCCACAACCGTTGCGTTTCAGTCACACCTCTGTGCCCCTGAGCCACGACGACGTCTACTCTTTTTTTTTTCACAATAATATGTGTAATTTTTAGATATCCCTTTGTACTACGATAATACGAACTTTGAAAATTAATTATTGTGGCATAACTCTAACAGTTTACATATGGTATCGTAAACTTTTTTGTAGATATTGATGTCTTCTATAAAATTATAGTACATCACTTTGCTCTATTCTTAATAATTTCCACAGCGTACGCGATATAAGGTTTTTTTTTTGGTATTTTTTTACACATTAATCGTCTAATTGTAAAAGAATTTTCCAAATCTGTCCCGTAATTTCGGGCCCTATCAATTCAAATAAAGAAACAAAAAATCTAAACGGTTGTCTTCATAATTTTAGTGATATCGATGCAAGGCCTCCCCCCCCCCCCCCCCCCCCCCCCCCCCCCCCCCCCCCCCCCCCCCCCCCCCCCCCCCCCCCCCCCCCCCGCAGAGTTACTCACTACGCTGCGCGATTCACCACACTCCGCAATTATTGAAATTATTTTTAATATTATAAAATATAATTTAGTGGGATAAGGATTCATTACGGAGGTATAAATAATATGGTTTGAACATTGTCGGCACTTTTGTGAACTTAGAAAATATAAAAAAGTAGTTATATTGTCATAACTACAGCAGTTGGACATACGGTATAACGGACTTTTTTATAGATATTGATGCGGCCTATAATACTGTAGAACATTGTTTTGTTCTATCATCAATAGTTTTCGCAGCGCACGAGATGACAGAATTTTTAAGATCAATTTCTTCACACTTTAGGTTATATTATTGCATTTTTATTAGGAATCTCTATTTTTTTTTGAAAATGTAATATAGCCTATGTTGGTCAGTGAAGATACAGTTTTCTATCTTCACTGACCAACATAGGCTATATTACATTTTCAATAAAAAGTTTTCTAATAGTGAAAGAATTATTGAAATCGGTTCGGTAGTTTTCATCTGAAAACAATACAAACATACATACAAAAATACAAATCTTTCCTCTTTATAATATTAGTATAGCTAGTAAAGAAGTATAGATTTCGAAGCAAACGCTCCGAAAATGGATAAATTCATAAAACATTTGTATAAGAATTTTTCCTTGAAGCATAGAATTTATAATTAAGGCGATCTTTATTATGTTTTCTTCATATTGAACTTTCGACCATATTAGTATACATTTTGTACCAATATTCATGAAAATAATTTCCTAAATTATTCTGCTTTGTAAATTTCGTTACATGAGGTAAATGCTAATCACCTTTAATAATTAAATAATAAAAATAAGTCACATAATAAATTCAATAAATTTATTTTGAACAATAAGATAAGCTGAGTTCAAGCAATAAACTAAAAAGTAAAAAATAGATTTAGTTAACATAAACTAGAACGTACTTTGATTTTGTTTGTTAAACAAAAATTATTAAAGAAAAATTATATAATTTTGAAGTCGGTGCCAAGTAAAACAAACAGGCTTAGTAAATTGATATGAAGCATATTATGCAATACCTTACTACATAAGGTTAAGGACTCAGCGAAAGTTAAACAAAAAGAAACTAAGGACTACAGAGATAGACTCCTTGATTTCTATATGATGATATGATGATACAATATTATATGTACCATACATATACCTCAAACGAAATTTAAGTCTACAGCTTTACTTAAGCTTATTTTATAATGATTACATGGCTCACTTATGCCTTTACAAAAATAAATAAAATAATAACAAGCAATACTTTTGTACATTTTTATAAAAATATAGATTGAAAATGTAATTGCTTTATTAATTAAAATTTAACCTTATACAGTATTTATACAAAATGTATTAATTACCCTCAGGCTAAATAAAATATATAAATTAAAATGACATTTATATGTTTTCCTTCAAGCAAAGTCGATACCAAAAATATCCATATACTTACTGAAAATTTGCCGTATATTTTTTATTTTAATAACTAGCGGCCTACTCGCGGCTTTGCCCGCTTGAATTAAGAAATATAAATATTTAAGAAATATAATTTAAGAAATATAAATAATACAAACAGCCTTAATTATTAATTAATTGATTTGGATAAGTACTCACAATATTATTTGTAAAATAACTTATATTAGCTCCTGTACAGTTTTTAAATTAGTAACATATATTATTAGTTAAATATATAATTGGTATACAGAATATACATAGAAAGCACGTTTTTAGGCATTTTTATATAATCTATAAAATAATCAACATTTTCGGGCAAGTTCAAGTCGTACTCATGCCCCGAGAGTTTTCGTACCAGTTTCATGAAAGGAGATACACCAAAAGAATAACTAATTAAGTTGTCATTTTGTATCAATTTAAGTACAGATTAAAATTTGTACTTAATGGTTTTTTCTGTGACACAAATACAAATAAGTAGTCAATTTTTGAAAAATAATTTTGGAATTTTCCTTTATACGTGCCGTAAGTTTTAACTTCTTAACAAATTTCGAAATTGTATATCAACGGGAAGTACCCTATAGTTATGATAGAAAATGCGACAAAAAACAAAGCATAAACTCTCATATTTCATCGTCATTTGATTGCGATGATTTAGAAGATAGATTTTCGTGCTCTAAGGGAATATAGACTTGAACATTGAGGTATCTAACCTTTAACCGATCTTGTACAAAATAGTCTTGACAGACGGACAGACGGACAAACAACAAAGTTATTTTATAAGAATTTTGAGGTATGTACCCTAAAATACCCTTGGCACATACATACATGCAACATACAGGTGCAATAGTGCAATGTCGGTACGTGTCGCTTGTAAGTTATGAAATAATACTGCGGGATATTTTTATAAACAGTGTCAGAGCATTTTTTCTTGAGACACAATTTTTTAGAGGTTGCTACCAAAAGTGATTTTTTTTATACGTTTCTTAAAAAAATATTAATAACATAAACGAACGAACGGACTGAAGAACCTATTCAAAATATTTCTTTGAATATTAAGTCATTCTTTATCACTGTGTTAAATAATTAAGAATTAAGCTAGACTGTTACGAAGGTAATCTTCACCAACAACCAACCAAAATTACGATAATGTCGTAAAAAAATCATATTAGAATATTACAGATTAAAGTATAATAATAAAAAAATCATATTAGAAGTTATTTTAGTTGTCAATCAATTCTACTTATTAAATCAATTATCATGTAGTTTAAGCGGGCGAAGCCGCTGGCGAGCCGCTAGTCTATAATATATAAAAATACCTAAAAACATCCCTTTTTACGTACTGTACTCTGTAATAACTACATATTTACCAATTGTACATTCAGCTAATAGGTAATGTAACTACTCGTACTTTAAAAACTTTACAGGAGTTAATATGCAATCATTTTACAAAGAATATTATGAATCCTTACCCAAATCAACAATTTAATATTTAAGGCTGTTTCTGAAGGAGTAGATTAAATAATTCACTGACATCAGCACATTTAACAGAGTTGTAAAATTATGATAGGACGTACATAACATAGGTAAAAAGAATGTAATGTCACAAAAATATACACGTATAATAAATAATTAGCGTTATGTATCAATGCTCAAAGTATATTATTATAAATATCAAGTATTAGCTGTTTAATTTGTCGTATTTTTTAATTCAAAACAATCAAAAATGCTTATAGAAATTACGATAATGTAGTAAAAAATTATATAAGAAGATTACAGATTAAAGTAATAATAAAACATATTAGGAATCATTATAGTTGTCAGGCAATTCTGTTTAATAAATAAATAATCCTGTAGTTCAAGCGGGTGAAGCCGTAGGCGGGCCGCTAGTAATTCTATTTTGTCACGTAACGAAGTCAGGAGTGGGTGCCTACTGTTAAGACACTCCGTTTCGCACTTAATACTTATTACATACTAGCGCCATGCTCGTGACTTCACCTGCTTAAATTATGTTTTTATTAGTTTGCAAATGTGAATTAATTTCGTTTTCTAATGAGATTTTCATTTTAAAACAATATCTATACCTATTTTGAAAAAGTCACAACGAATTCAATAAATCTTTTATTAATATCAATTTTGCCAAGCAATGTTCTTTAAAATAGTATAACTTTTTAGGGTTCCGTACCTTTTAAGGAAAAAAGGAACCCTTATAAGTTTACTTTGTTGTCCATCTGTCTGTCTATCTATCTGTCAAGAGACTTTATCTCAAGAATGCTTGGATATCGAGTTGAAATTTAAACCATATACCTTAAAAAAAATTACATTTACCTACTTAAAATAATGGCCGTTTATATCTCAATAAATATGTATTTAGAGACTATGAAGAGAATCAAAATTCATAGGATACTTCCGGTTGACCTAGAACTATGAAATTTAAATAACAGTTACTACTAGTTCAGGAAAATATCTGAAAACTATAATTTTGTGGTTTGCTTCGAATACGCTGATCCTCTAGGAACAAATAAATCACCCTTTTCCTTTCGCTCCTATGTATACGAGTACATATATAATATAACAAATTAATTTCCTCTAACCCTACTTAGAACATCTCTCACAGTCTCGCAAAACTCCTCAACTTCGCCTAATATTTTGTTATCCCCAGTTTGAATCGAAACAAAATCAGCATCAGGTTGATTCCCTTGTATTTTACCACTGCTTTTACCAAGCGAGAGGAAAATAACACGCATTCAGATTGATATCGTCACTCGTTCTCTGATACGCCAGCGCAGAAAGTGACCTCGCTGCCCGGCAAATTGATCGTGTCATTTTCCTTACCCTTGGTCTTAGTCACACAAGCAACATCCAGATCTCTATCATCCACCACATAAAACAATTTAGTCATTTTAAATTCAACGTAGCTATTTATAGTTAATTCCCTGCATAGTCGATCCCCTGCTTATAACTAAGCAATTGAACTTTTAAAACCGTATTTTATAACTGTTATAGAACAATAGGTTTGCTGTTATCTCATATTATTTTTAATATCGAAAGCGGTATAAATAAATGTAGGCTAAGAAAATAATCCACCTGAGATTATGACGTTTTTATCTCCTCGATCCAATAAAATAATAGCATAGTGGACCATAGTAAACGTTTTATCGCCTATAAGACCTCCATTCCTTTGATTGTCGGTTTATGATACAAAGATTTTATTCGTTATATTTCCTCCGAGTCGGGTACGGCGATTGAACCCTATATTTTAAGTAGCTTTAAATTTTATTTTTCTTTTCATATATAATTTAAAGTCACTTCAAATATAAGGTTATATTTATTTTTATATATTATGTTAAGAATTGATGTTCAAGTTTATGAGATGTGTCTAAATAAATAAAAAATAAATTAAATTAGCTTCACGCTGTATCCCGCACACAGCAGGGTAGGCAGAGGGAAGTGTTAAGACACTCCGTTCCTCACTTTCTGCCGAATTCTGGAGGCATTGCGTGTTGAGTGGCAGAACTCAACGCCGCGCTTAAACTCGACACCAGAGCGAAGAAATGGAAATATAAATTTAAGTAAACATTTCATCTCCTCGAGTGGGGATCGAACCCACAACCAGTCGGTTTTGCAGTCACACCTCGTGCCGCTGCGTCACGACCGGCCTCAAATAAATAGTCAGTGTCTAAATAGTGGTTACTAATTTAAGCTTTTCTTATTAAATACAGGAGAAGATGAGTTGTTTTTCACCTGTATCTTGTATGTATATATGTAATATTCTTTCTTACCTCATATCTCCAGAACCGCTAAACGGATCTACATAAAAAACCGAACAAGCGCGAGCCCATCGAGAGTTCTGTACAAAAATTGTCGGTCTTGGGTGTTTTTTTCTGAAATTCAAGCCTAGCTTAGCCTGAGCCCTTTCACCTAATACCTTAACAAATTTTGCCCCCCCCCCCTTAAGGCTATTACTTAAATCTTAAAAGATCTAACCACAAATGTATAGTTTTCAGATTTTTACTATAGATGCTAGCTGCCAAATTTCATAATTCTAGGTCAACCAGAAATACTCTATTGATTTCTTTGAATTCGAATGACGCATTTCGTATGTCGACACTATAAAAGCAATCAAACGGCATAAGGATGTGACTGTAACGCGACATTTTGGGTTCGATCCCCACTCGGGGGAATGCATTATAATTTAACAATAATTTCATTTCTTCTCTTTGGCACCAAGGCCGCCACTCAACACGCCATGCCTCGAAAACTTCGGTAGAAAATGGGGAACGCAGTGTCTTAACGCTAGGTTTCCTCTGCTTACCCTGCTATAGGCGGGATACAGCGTGAATCTGATTTTAACTATTTTATTTATGAATCGATCAAGATAAAACAAATACTAAATCTTAAGGGAAGTTTGGAAAAAAACAAAAGTGCACTTAAATCGATTAAGCAATTTCTGAGATTAGGGTGATCAAACGCAAAGACAAACACACTAACTGACCAAGTTCTGTTACATTGTTAAATGCCCGTAATAACATTTTTTTTAATACACTTTCCATCTACAGACACCAATGAGTTATGATTTTATTGTAAATATCGATAAGTTGTCTTTTTTCAAACATTCTATCTTACGGGAATTATGGAAATGCAACTTAAAATTTTAATATTTTTCACATTAGAAATCTTTAGTGCGCTGCAAACATACATTATAGATATGTTAAAACAAACTTAATTCAGTGATTTTCTTAATTAGGTAAATATAATAACTCAGATGTATAAGCGGGCGAAGCCGCGAGCGGGTCGCTAGTAATGCTTAAAACCAGCGACATCATTCATTAAATAGATATATCTTAAATAATACGGAAAATATTCTAAATTGTTAACCAAAGCAAACGAAATACAAGGATTAGTTAAGCTTTTAGTTCACTTACTAATATTCAGAAGCTGTCACAAAAACCTTATCGTTGCTATCGCAAAAACCTTATTGTGTTTGTGCTTTGTAAGTTACTGTGCTATAGTACAGTTGGTTTTCGCTTCCATGGTTAGCTTTATGCTTGCATAAATTGCATAATAAGAGAGAAAGTATGCAGAAAGTAGGAAACTGATTATCTTAATACTAACCTTGCCTATCATCCCCTGAGGTAAAGAAACTTTTTTATCTCACTTATTTATTTTTTTATATTAATGCCAAGACCAAGAGTAATGATATTGAAATAATATTGTTATAAATTTGTTAAGTTTTATAAGAAATGTTAGGCCATCGTGGCTCAGTGGACAAGCGTTTGACTATAAAAGCTGTGATCTTGGCGCATTTTAACTCACTCTATTGGTATTGCTCTAATTCTAAAATTAGTTATTATTAACAAAATTAAATTTGTGTTGCAGATTCCAGATCAGAAGGTCAACTTAAAGGGGCTTAAAAATTTATTACTTTTAGGTTTCGAATGAGTTCAGTTCTTTCATTAATTTAAAAAGCGTAACACTCGCTCGCACTATCCTATTTGTTAATCCCATCATTGTACAATTAGACCTTCATACTCGTGAGTACATCCTAATCTATATAATTTGCAAAAAGTGTACTTTCCGAGAAGCTTATGACCAATTATAATATTACAGATACAAAACCTAATCTGTACTTACTGAGAAATCTGTACTTACTGACCGCCATACTGAGAAATCAATGTTTTGATAAAAAAATATAGTTGCCGAATAAAGAGCCTCCTCCTTTTCGATAACTATAACATTACTAGAGGGCGCGCGCGGCTTCGCCCGCTTATTAGGAGTGAATTCTAAAAAAACCACGAAACACGTGTTCAATAAAATATTTTTAACAGTCTGAATTTAAATTTTTATAAAAATCGGTGGCAATTTAAAGATTTTTCCATATAAACTTTCAACCCCTTATTTGAACCCTTAGGGGGTGAATTCTTAAAAACCATGAAACACGTGTTCAATGAAATATTTTTAAGAGTCTGAATTTCAAATTTTATAAAAATCGGTACAGATTAAATTTTTTTTCCATACAAACTTTCAACCCCTATTTCATCCCTTTAGGGTTAAAATTTTTCAAATTCCCTTCTTAGTGGATGTCCAGAATATGAAAATAAACATCTGCCCAAATTTCACGTTTCTACCATCAGCGGTTACGGCTCTGCGTGCGTCTTACTTCAGTCAGTCAGCACAAGTCCTTTTATATATATAGATAACTAATTTTTATTAAACTTATTTTGCTACTAATTGTTAAATTCTTATCTTTAAATAACAATGTTTTTTCAATAACAATGTTCTTTGGATATTCAGGCTGCAAGCTATACCTAAAACCGTAAAAAGTACCTACGAACGTGAAAACAGTGTCTTTTTACTTCTATTTTAGTTTAAATTTATAAAAAAGGTGGAAAAAACATCTGTTAATTATTTTAAAAATCATATGATAGCCTTCATTTTTAGCTTCTCGCTGTAACCTCTATAAATATTGAAGGATAGGCAGGGGGAATCTCTTATTAAAAGAAATCATTCCATACTTTTTTCCCAATCTTAGAACGTGTTGAGTAGTAGCACACAACGCTACGATTTATTTTCTTACCTAAAGAAATAAAAAAAATTCATTAACTCGAGTGGGAATCAAATCCACGACCGTCACGTTGACAAATAGACGCTATGCTGTTACAATGGTCTCCCATAGTAACAAAAAAAATATCTTCTCAACGTTAAGATATTTCCATTACGCAAATTACTGGAATATTCCGAACTGGAGCGAATCAGCAAATAAAGTGGAAGTGTAATTGTCCTCTTTATCCTGAAATCCTCTTCTAAGGCACGTTTGCTATTCTGTTGAAATAGTTTTAGCTTGTATACGTTCTCACACACTTATTATGTAACAATGTTGATTTGTCGACCTACGTGATTTATTATAAAGTTTTTAAGTTGTTATGAACAGTGACAAATTTTATTTTATGAATATGTTAAGTACATATTCTTACATCTTTAGGATATAGAAAATATACCAAAAACACTGTAAGTTCTCGCCTCTTGCCAAATTTCATAATTGTAAGTCCAACTATATTTCCTGTTGAGTTCTATAAGATGTGATTGCATGGTGAATTTAATACAAAATGCGAAAAAAACTATGACGTCGATAAAGTCGTTTCTGAGATAAGCGTGCACAAACGCAAAGACAAAAAGACAAAAGTTATAAAATCATTGTTTTGAGTTTTATACATTGATACTTGCCCTAATAATAGATTTGTTCATATATCTTCCATAAACAGATATCGATTAATTAAGTTACAATTTTATAATATGTATGATACATATTACTTAAATGAATTATAAAAAGTATAATTTTGATAAATTCAAAGTGAAACAGTAAATATTAACTAGAAACAAAATTTAAAATTATATTATATTATAAATCTGGTGGAACTCTGACAAGATTAATTAAAAAGCTGTTAAGAGAATTTCTTTTGAGCCCCTAATTAGTGTAATTCAGTTCAAATTACACTCTATTATTCTTCAAAAAGATGCGCTCTTAAGATGAACTTGCCTATGAAGGAAATATTGTAGCGAAGTAAAGTAAAAATGTTTGGCATTATTTTAACTTATAACAGGAAAATAAAATAATATTTGTGCTTTATTTGATAATAATAATCAATCAATCAGCTTCACGCTGTATCCCGCACACAGCAGGGTAGGCAGAGGGAACCTAGTGCTAAGACACTCTGTTTCCCATTTTCTGCCGAATTCTGGAGGCATTGCGTGTTGAGTGGTAGAACTCAACGCCGCGCTTGTCCTCGACACCAGAGCGAAGAAAATGGAAATATAAATTTAAGTTAATATTTCATCTCGTCGAGTGGGAATCAAACCCACAACCAGGCGGTTTTACAGTCACACTTCGTGCCGCTACGCCAAGGCTGGCCTAAATATTGTATATCAATAAAATTTAATATTGAATCTTTGTTGATATTTCAAACAATATTCGCTTTTGACTAATTGGTAAATTTGATGTGAATTATGATGAACAATATGAATCACCAAATTAGTGCTACTTAAATTAAAGCCCTATATTTTATTATTAGCATTTCCGGAAAGATTTCAGGAAATCGGGATTCAAATCCGCCCATTAAAATCTACATGCAAATTATTACGCGTTTTAAATAATTTCTCATCGTAAAGCTGTCGTGTTTGGAGTTCGATTCCCTCTTTAGGAAATTATTAATTATTTTCATATTCTCGTTTTGATAAGACAACAAACCGCGGCATTATATTCCGCTACTCTACTATTACGGGAAATGGGGAACCGAATATCTTAACACTGTTTAGGGCTTAACTTATACTTTCTTATATTTTCGAGAATATTTTTTTCATTAATGAATGATAATAGTAGGTAACAATTCATACGACTTGTTACATTTTTTAATTACAAATAAGTATGTGAAAATGAATTGCATGTGCCAAATGTGTATGTACTAGATATTGCTATTCGAGACCTGTGAAATCTAAAATTATGGCTTATCTGGCAGATAAGGCTGTCCGGGACTTAATCAGCTAGTGGTGAAACTGGCATTTAATATCAAAAAGTGACAGATATGGTATATTGTGGCTTAGTCCACAACTTTATACAACAGTAAGCAATTCACTCTCATCTAAATAACCAGATTATAAAAGATAGAGTTAAAAATATAAAAAGAAAGAATAGAATTAAGATCAAAGTGAAATTGAATTTTTATAAAATGGATTGGAAAAGCACTAATGATCAGCCTATAATAATTATTCAGCGGGAATAATATCTAGAGGTTGAGTTTGAAAAGAATTTTATTGAAGCGCTACCGTCGCTATCGCTAATCGAAGCCTCAAACAAAGATTCGAAATATTTTTAATAAAACCCTGTTAAGAAAGTCCAGATGGCCCGAATGGATCCTTTGATTATTATAAATGCAATGTAATTGGATATTTTTTATAGATTATCTAAAGAAAGATATTTCAATTTCGTATATTAAAATTTTAGAATGAATTTTATGTTGACTTTTAGATAAAGAGACGCTTTGTCACTGTCTGATATAAAATAGTTACTTATTTAGAAAACGTACGTTAAGAACGTATGGCTAAGTGGTCAGAGAGCTTGGTCGGCTTACAGGACGCGCGGGTTCGAGTCCCGCTATGTTCAAATTTTTATACTTTTCTATATAAGTATTTTTCTTTCCTAAGTGTGGAACAACACTTTAAAAATGTTAAAAATATAAAATAGTTGTATCGTATGATTTTTTATCGATATATTTCGATAATTAGGTAATAAAAACAATCAATGTTAATTTTAAGATAAACTGTAATAACAAATAAATTTAATATATAACTCTACTGTAGAGTAGATTTATATGTTATATGAGATCTTAAGGCAATTCAAATAATTTAAAAACTCGCCAGCTTAGGCCTGGAGCTATTTCAAATGTTTTACGTTAATAAATCAAATAAAAGTAAAATTTGGATCCATATAAATTGTACAGTTGCCAAAGGATATTTAAAGAGAAAGGACAAAATTAATACTTTTGTATAATATGTGTTTATAAAGTACAGTCAGTAAATTACTTCTATCTCTATTTATAATCAGAGAGTAAAAATATTTTGTCTGTACATTTAGTAATTTTGAATGAAATGGATAGAGGGACATTTAAAAAGAATAATAGAAAGCAAAAATATTATTTTTTTTAATTTCTTGTCTGTATGTCGATATGTATGGTTACATTTTTCTCTGAAAGTACAGAACCGATTTAATTAAAAGTTTCACCAATAGCTTTGTTTTAACTCAACTTAACAATTAAAGTTTGTTTCATCAAAATCGGTTCATTAAAAAAAAGTTATCGTCATTTCAATGAACTCAAGGCATTAGTTTGCCTGCGTATGTTATATAGCAATCGCGCTGGTAAGATTCCTGGCTAAAGAATGACATTCGAAACGTCTTGATTATATGACTGTTGATAAATGTTGTTGTTATTGTTGTTAATGAATATAATTATATATTAAGTGAAATTCAACAAAAAACGAGATTTATGCTAAATTTCATTTAATATTTTATACAATAAAGTAAACAAAATATAATTTTTGGTGAAGGTTACCTTCATAAGTCATAACAGTTAAGTTAAAGTCGTAATTAATTCAAGACAGATAAAGGAGGCCAGTTGTGGCGCAGGGGCACAAAGTGTGACTGTAAAACTGACTGGTTCGATCCCCGGTCAAGGAGATGAAATATTTACTTAAATTTATATTTTCATTTCTTCGCTCTCGTGTCGAGGCAAAGCGCGGCGTTGAGTTCTGCCACTCAACACGCAACGCCTCCAGAATTCGGCAGTAAGTGGGGAACGGAATGTCGGAAGCGTAGGTTAACTACCCCGCTATATGCGGGATACAGCGTAAAGCTGAAAAAAAAAAGCAGGGATAAAGAACGACTTGATCTTCAAAGAAATATTAAGTAAATACATAGATTCTTCGGTTCATTCGTTAGTTTGAAATAAATCTATATAAAAATATCTTAAAACATCCTTTCTACGTGTACTCTGTAATAACTACATATTTACCAATTGTACATTCGGCTAATAATATATGTAACTAATTTAAAAACTACAGTAATCATTTTATATAGAATATTATTAATTCTTATCCAAATCAATAATTTAACATTTAAGCATGTTTTTGAAGAAGTAAATTAAATTATTCACTGACATCAGAACATTTAACAGAGTTTTAAAATTATGATAAGATGTACATAACATAGGTAAAAAGAATGTAATGTTACAAAAATATATATGTATAATAAATAATTAGCTTTATGTATCAGCTCAAAGTATATTACTATAAATATCAAGTATCAACATTGTACAAAACAATCATAAAACCTTATAGAAATTACGATAATGTAGTAAAAAATCATATTAGAAGTCATTATAGTTGTCAGTCAATTCTGTTTATTACATAAATAATCATGTAGTTCAAGCGGGCGAAGCCGCGGGGGGACAGGTAGTATATATATAAGTAGATACTATATTATTCAGTTCAAAATTAATCAAAGTAATAAAATGACTATTATAGTATAGAACATAATAATAACATGCATAAATTAATTTAATATGAATACCCAGTCGCGGCGCAGCGGCACGAAGTGTGACTGTAAAACCGACTGGTTGTGGGTTCGATTCCCACTCGAGGAGATGAAATATTTACTTAAATTTATATTTCTATTTCTTCGCTCTGGTGTTGAGATTAAGCGCGGCGTTGAGTTCTACCACTCAACACGAAATGCCTCCAGAATTCGGCAGAAAGTGGGAAATGGAGTGTCTTAACACTAGGGTCCCTCTGCCTACCTTGCTGTGTGCGGGATACAACGTGAAGCTGATTTAATTTAATTTAATTTAATGAACGCCCAATAAGGCCAAAATAAAGGCACATGTAATCAAATAATATACTTAACCATGTAATTTGAGAGGTTTTTATTAAATACGAAGGAGAAGGAAACATCTTGCTTTTACAAATTTCTTTGCGTGAACTATAAAATTTAAAATAGTATTTTTTTTCGTTCTTGGCAGTTTTGTTGTTCCTTTTTAGTACTATATCTAAATATTAATTTTCTAAGCCCAGTACGTACATATGTCTGTTAGTCACTCAGTTGGTAGAGTTTTATATACGAGTATATAAATTGTACATGACTCTATGGATGTAAGTGTATGGAACGTGGTGTATTCTGCCGACCAGCAAATGAAGACCGATTGAGAGCAGTTTAACAATTGTTTCTAGGTGTCGCTATATTGTACAGACCGACGACAGTCAGTATCGTTATCGGTGCGAGAATCTATATTCTGCTATCACCAACACGTCTTTCTAATATAGTGATTACGGGCAATTAATTGTGAAGGCACATAACTACATACAGCGGCTTCTGTTCCCGGTCGCCCTCTTATTCCTGGCCAAGATTGCCAATACCACCAAATTCTGGATACGTATAACGGAAGCACCTTTGAAATGAGATAACCAGCGTATGATGGCATATCCTGGAATTATGTGAAGAGAGGGGAGTTATCGACATAAGGTCAATATACATAAAGTGGCAGACAACGTGTGGAAACGGAAATCAGAATATCGTGCTCAGTGACGTGCCGTTGGAGAGGTCTATGTCCAGTAATGGATTGCATAGGCCTCGTAATGACTAATAATAATGATGATATAGACTAGGTTTTTATAACTAGTCTATATGATTAAAAATATATTTTCCCTTAATAAAAGCGTTAGTGTGCATCATCGCGGCTTAACAACAAAAATTTATGCATCAAATAAAGCGGCATCACATATGAAAGTGCGTCAGTACTGTGCTTATTCGAAAGGGAATTAAAAGCTTTGGTAGGCGTCGACCGAAAGTCTTTTCATTCATGTTTGTAGTGTTAGATAAAGTACTATTATCATTATACATTGTCCATTTCAATTATTATAAAACATTAAAAGAAACTGGAGACAGCTGGTCTAATACTGGAACACTACATATGCATTTACATAACTGGTAGATTGTTCTACTAAAATAATACATAGAAGAGACAAAAATTACCTTTCGCGTAGTAAGTATAATGATCTGCTCTAAAGCTTTATGAAGAACGTAAGAAAATAATTATAAAGTTACTTATTTAGAAAACGTATAAAAATTTGAACGCAGCGGGACTCGAACCCGCGCCTCCTGAAAACCGACCAGGTAATTAAGTAATGAATTATAAAGTTTTTTTTTTTCAGTGCAACGAGTTCTATTTTTACGCGGTCCATTTTCATGTAATTACATTACTTTGCGCCAGTTTTGTTGGTGTAATAGATAAAATTATTGATCGAGTTTATCCTGTTATGCTAATTCCATTTAACTTAACAACATTCATTCTTCACATAAGATATTTTGGAATCAACTTATAAAACAATAAGATTTATTTTCATAATAATTTAGTTTTGTAGAAATCACTCGAATGCTTCAGAATTTAAAGATACTAGACCAGATTACATTCAATGCGCTTGGCTGTACCACTGTTCATAATAAATCAGTTTCTAATGGTTATTTTCCAACTGTGTAAAAACAGGCAAGGGAGACAAGGGAACGGAGTGTCTTAACACTAGATTCCTTCTGCTTACTCTGCTAAATGCGGGATACAGCGTGAAACTTTTTTTTATTACCTACTTGAGTAAATTGAGGCCTACATTTAGAAGTGGGTAAGAATAACTTAATAATTATAACATCTGTTCTTTCTGACTAAAACAAACAATAATTTGAAAATAAAACTTAAAATTTAAAAATATTATATATTGATATAGTTATGTGCACAAATTTGAGCAAAAATTAAATAGAATTATATCATATTTTAATTACTTCAGAGCAAAAAAACATCGGAGAAGAGCGAATCAAATTCCCCCACCGAGAGTTCAAAAATTAGAGATCTCGAGCTTTTTCTAAAATTTAAACAAACTTAGCTTAGCCAGAGCCCTTTCATCACCTTATTTGAACTAGTGGCTTTAATATGAAATTTTGCTACTCTTTTAAGCCTGTTATTTTTTGGCATTTAACCATAAATGTATAATACTGTTCAGATTCAAAAAAAAAAGATTTTTTTCTGAACAAGTACTACTTGTAGAGCAGCTAGCAAGCTGCCAAATTTTATTATTCTAGGTCAACCGGAAATACCCTATTAATTTAAATTTCCTTCATAGCGTTGAAATACATATTTTTTTGCGCTATAAACGGCCATATCTTTTTTTAAGTTAATGTAGAAATACGATTTTCAGACAGACAGACGGACGGACGGACGGACGGGAGGATGGACAGACAGACACACAGACAGACAGAAAAGTTCCTTTTTACCTTAAAAGGTATAGAACCCTAAATTAACCGTCAAAATCCACTCAAAAGTTATGAGATACAGTCGAATTGATAAAATCCTTTTCTTACAGAAGTCAGTTAAAAGTAATAAGTGAAATAATTGATATTTAAACTCCTAATTACTTTAAAAATATCGTTATTTTTTAAGTTTAAGTTAAGAACAAAATACATTCAGAGATGCATACTAAATACACCGAACAAAAGCTAAAAAAATATCCACGTTGGCACCGATTCCACGACTTAGTTTTTGGTTTTCTTTTCTTTTTATAAATTATATATTTATTCATATTGGATCATTTTAATAAGTAGTTATAAAACTGGTCTACGGGATTGTACGAGAGGGTACACTCGCTTGTAGTTACAATTCTTACAGGTATACATATAACAGGTTAGGGTACTAGTCTAAAATTCACTTCAGCAGCGACTACCGAAATTGCGTTTTAAATGAAACCATAACAGAAAAGCTACTATCTCTCTACAAATGTGAAAAGACCTTCAAAATAATAGGTATGTGTACATACGTATTGTAAGCCTTATATAAAATTTACTTCCTTTTAGATATATATTGAAAAGTAATACGAATTTTGACTTACGAGTAGTTTTTTTTTTCAATTTATTACCATTTAAAAATTTATAAAATAACAACAATACATATAACATCTAAAAAACCAAAAAAAAAAGATATTTTATATGGGTGTTAATTACAGCACATCCCACTAGATATTGTGTTACTTGGCATCTACTTTAAAATCATAAAATACTTATAGAACTAATTAAGTTCTCTTTCTCTTTAACTTAATCAGGATACATATTATTTTTGCAAAGTAAATTTATTTCTCACTTTTTGGTCACTGTTTGAAGACAGTGGCCTGTAATGGCACTTATGTGTGGAAATTTATTTCCCTTCCGAAATGACAAATACAATCTATTCAAAAAAGACCTCATTCAATAATTCATTCTTAAGTTCTCAAGTTGATCAACATCATGTTCGAGTATTACTTGATCATATTTTACTTTATGATTTAAAGAAGGTGGCTGGCATCGGATGGATGCGAGAAGCCCAAGACCGGGATGGTTGGCGCTCGATGAGGGAGGCCTACGTCCAGCAGTGGACGGCGATAGGCTGATTACATACTTTATGGTGGTTATGATAGTTTATTAAATTTCTAAAAAGTTTATTATACTAAATATACTTTATATATTTATATATTTAATTTAAAAAGGTTTATAGTCATTTGGTATAAATATAAATCCAATAGGAATGTTGAAATTTCATTAAATTATTAGTTCAATACGATTTTATATAAATAGACACAAAAACCACAGCCAGGAGTTATTGTTAGTATTCAATTTAAAAAAAATGCTATAACTTTGTAGTATGAAATGTGTAATACTATAACTATAAGTTCAATTGGAAATCCAAGCTTTTACGGTACTTTTAACTGAGAACCGAAGCTGGATTGCATCAATAAAATGAAAAGCCATTTATTTTATTTGATCCTCCTCTTTTGTATCGAGTACAATGCTCAATAGTTAATAGGTACATTATTAATAAATCTTCCATTCATTGTGTTCTTGGGTAAGAAACGAAAGATATGACTTATTTTAAAATACAAATCTTCAGAAATACTTTTAGTATTCAATATAGACCTTTAGTTTCTATTGAACAATGTCTGCTTTAAGTATATTTCAGAATTAAATTATACAATTCAATTCTATCACCTATTATACAGGTGGAAGTGTCGGCATCACTTTAAATGAAACCACAGTTCTAACTATTTTTGTAGTATTATGTGTTTACTTTATTGCATCATCTAGTGAAATGAAAAATAAATCCTACGTCTACACTGTTGAGGTATCTTGATTAATTTCTTTAGGTACGGATTTAAAATATTTTACCCTATATGCTGTTCCCGTAAAAGGAGCGCTGACACTTTCACTCTGTATAAGGCCATCATGGCACAATGCTGCAGTGTCTAACTGTAAGCGCGAAGAATCAAATTTTAACTTCTCCCAACGAAGTGATTTATAAATTTTCTTGCTCTAGCATGACAAAACACGGCTTTGAGTTTCATTACTCAGAACACAATGTCTCAACTTAGGCTGGAAACCACACAATTGAATTTCTTGACACTATATTCCTTCTGCTTATTCGGCTGTGCGGAAAACAGGTTGAATTTTATTTTATTTTTTTATTTATTTTTAAGATTCACGCTATATCCCGCACACAGCAGGGTAAGCAGAGGGAAACTTAAGACACTCCGTTCCCCACTTTCTGCCGAATTCTGGAAGCATTGCGTGTTGAGTGGCAGAACTCAACGCCGCGCTTAGCCTCGACACCAGAGCGAAGAAATGGAAATATAAATTTAAGTAAATATTTCATCTCCTCGAGTAGGGATCGAACCCACAACCAGTCGGTTTTACAGTCACACTCTGTGCCACGACTGGCCTCAATATGTAGTTATAATGCATAATATATATAAAAAGTTAATAATATTTTAAATCACCGTATATCCGAAAGCCAAAACGAATGCTGAAATTTATATTTAAAACGCATTACACTCACATACAAGATGTCATGGCCCTCAGTGTAATTGCAAAACTCATTTCAGTAATTCAAAAAGCCCGCAAACCAATTTATTTCGCATATGCATCCAGATTCCTGACTAAAGAACAGATTGAAGAAACAATGAATAAGTACTTAAATTTTTCATTATTTTTGAATAGAAAGAAGTAAAATATTTATTTTGTCTAAAATATAATTGTGTAACACAGTAAAATCTGAAATTTTAGAGAAATATTTACAATAAAGTTTACGTTTTTTATTTTATTTTTTAAGGAAACTAAACTCTTAGATGACTCACATTTTAGGTAAACCTTAAATTGTTTATAGCTTTGTGAAAGTATTTATATAATATATATTTTGTATTTATTTGTGGAACATAAAGCACATAAATCGTGTGTGTTAAAGAGAATATGCATCACCCTGCGGTGACGGCGTCGCCTGCCCGCAGTGCCAGGCCTTTGTAACATGAACTGATTAGTTGAGAAAAGGTAAATATGTTCTATCTATATAAAACATATCGCACAAATTAAAGGGAGCTATCTCAAAAATTGTGATTTGTATGGAGTTATCATTGAATCTCATCTCATCAGAAATGGTATTTTATAGTCATTTTTTGGTAAAATTTGAAGTAAAAAAAAATTAAATCAGCTTCACTCTGTATCCCGCACACAGCAGGGTAGGTAGAGGGAACCTAGTGTTAAGATACTCCGTTCCCCACATTCTGCGAAATCTGACGCCTTATTTCATATTTCATAAAAATATAACAATAGTAAGAAGATTACTTTTACTATAAAGTAATAAAGGAGACAAACTATTCCATACATTTTTGGGCCCAGAATGTAAAGATATGAAAATGGTATGATTAAATAGATTTAGGTACATCATTCCCTCCCTGTAAACTATATAAATTTTGGCAATCTGAGAGCTGAGTTATTAGAGATTTGATAAGAGTGAGGTTAAGTTCGCAGCACAATTTCTTGAATATCAACTTCTATAAAATATGTGAATACTGAGTTGTTAAAGCATTAATGTTTATTATTTATAAATAAAACACATTTTAATGAA
>JAAIXJ010000052.1:0-13323 GCA_013403705.1 Heliconius hermathena | reverse complement strand
AATTTTTTACATCACATCTCAATTCTTTACGTGTAGGCCCAAAAATTTCATTCTCCTTTAGAGAATTTCATACCATTTATCACCATTCCTCATATTACACTAGTTTTTATTCACATAGAAACCTTGAGTATTCAACATCATTTTAATTACCATTATTTTCAAGAAAACGCGAATTCAAGAGACAAATAACCTTTTTTTTTCTTTTTAGCATTAAACATTTTATGTCAACTTGTTACTGCAATAAAATGTAAAAAATATTTTATTTTTAAGTGTTCAAAGCTCAGTGTCAGATTTACGAGATAAACTTAACCCATTTCATTACTTGAATTCACAGTAATTCACTTTGATATAAATTCGTTTGTTTTACCAAGGAAATGGAACCATTATATTTGAGTACTATATATATCACAACAACATGCATACTGTACTATGAATATTATATAATCAGATTTACGCTGTATCCCGCATACAGCAGCGTAGGCAGAGGGAACCTAGTGTTAGTAGTTAAGACACTCCGTTCCCCACTTTCTGTCGAATTCTGGAGGCACTGCGTGTTGAGTGGCAGAACTCAACGCAGCACTTTGCCTCGACACCAGAGCGAAGAAATGGTAATATAAATTTAAATAAATATTTCATCTCCTCGAGTGGGGATCGAACCCACAACCAGTTGGTTTTACAGTCACACTTTATGCCGCTGCGCCACGACTGGGCTCTTCTATATATGATTATTATATATTTAAAAATTTTATATAATTGTAAAATTCAATTATACCTTTATGCGGAAAATGCGTGAAAATTTATAAATTAGAGAACCCAGTGAGTAAGCAGAAAAAACTTAACGACAGAACTTGGTCTTACCAAAGTGAAATGAAAATAGTTAATTCATAAGGAGTTCGAACCTTCCGATCGATGGTTTTAAACCTCAAATTCTATGACGGGTATTCATGAACATTTTAAAGTTAAAGTAGTAAGTAACTACTAATATTATAAATGTGAAAGTTCATAAGGATGGATATTTATTTCACGTTAACGCAAAAATTACTGAACGGTTTTAGATGAAACTACAGTAATACATTAGAATAACATTTATGTAATTATTATCGATAATTAAACTAACTATAAGCGAGTGAAGCCGCGTTTAGGTTGGTAGCTATTAAAGACGCACTGTCTTGTTTCCGCTACGGTTATGTTATTATCCATCGAACATCACACAAACCAAGATTTGATCTATATTTAATGTAATGTATACTAATGTTGAAAATATCATACTCCAAAACGAAAACTTTATAAAAATATTCGTTCTGTCGGAATGCACACACAATGTCCCAGGAAAATATTTTTTTATACAGACAAATATAACTCTAACAAGAAACAAAGTTTTTTTGTAGTGTCGTTCGGGAAACATGTTTATTATTAAAACGAATTTAACTGCAATTTTAACTATTTTCCAAGATTATGTAATGACTACCAAAACCAGCGGCTCAGGTATTTACCTCGCCGTATTTTCATATTCATGTTCTAAAGATTTTACAGTAAAAAAATCTACATTCTACAAAACATGTAAAACATTTTATAATTTTAAAACCCGGTAATATTTTAGTTATTAAAAAAACACAGTTACGCTACTTTGCAGTCGGGCTTATATTTTTCATACCTCCATCCAGTCAGTATTTTCCCAGCTAACTTTTAATGCTGCATGCAGCTGATCTTATTATGTCCGTTAAGTCTATTTGCATGTTTTATAAAACAAAACGTGAATAGAAACCAAAAGAGAAAATAACAGAGATGAATAGTTGTATAATAAAATGGAAGGGTGCTAGTTTAATATTGAAATTAAAAATAAAGTTTTTAATTTTTTAAACGAACCAAGCTAAAGTTTGAATAAACACCTACACAAACTTTCACATAACAGATAAAACTCCAGTTAGCTTTGCAAGTGTATCGTTTATTTTTTTTATCAATTATTGCAATACAACGTCGTAACAATGACGCTATCGCGGAGCAGGGGAACAAGGGTGTGACTCGGATTCGATTCCCATTCGAGAGAATGAATTATTATCTCTATACCTAAAATAAATTATTTTTTTACTAAAAAAAAAAAGACTTCGAAAGTGAAAAATAATTTTACATAAAGCAAAAAATACTTTGATTTTGTTAAACAAAAATAATTAAAAAATATTTCATAATTTTGAAATCTTTTAAAGGAAAAAAGTACAATTAATAGTTTTTATAGTCTACCATAAATATCATTTTAAACGTCAACATTGTTGACATTAAAAAACTAAAGTGGGTATATTTATCGGGACTAGCTCAAATAGCGATGTCTACAGTAAAAAGTAAATGCATTTGGAAAGTAGATTTTGATTGAGTTCATAATTTTTAAAAGTTGTTATTTTTCTTAGACGATGTCGTGATCTGAATACATCATTGCTATGTACGTTACATTCATTTAAAGTAGGGTGAAGGCACAAGGAATCTATCCTTGTGCCTTCCCAGCTATATATCCTTATACGGGAACAGCATATAGGGTAAAATTAAAATATTTTAAACCCATACCTAAAGATTTCATACAATAATGCTTGATAGGAACTGAGCCAACTAAGACCACAATGTTATTTCTCTAAATTTTACGAATTTTAAGAACTATTTAAACCAAATATTTAAAAAAAATGTCTTCTTTCATTAAATACGAAATAAGTGATATTTCAACTAATCATTTTAAGATGTTACATAGTGTGCCATGCGTTTATTTAACATATCGGCCGCCTAGCGGTAGTGCGTTCGTTCCAACGACTTATATTGATCTTACAAATCAATCAACATCACGAATCACTATTTTAATACAATCTTAATATAAACAAGCGTAACAAGTCCCTTCAGAAAGATCACACACAATCGTCCCGGAGAGTTCAATAAGACTGTTGCAACCGCAGTCGGGTAGGACTTCACGGTGTATGGGCGGGGCGGTGCCCGTACTCTTTCTTCCTTTTATTATAACTAGTTCGCAGTTATAGTGGAGAGGAAGATAGGACGCGCTCTTGGCTTTTCTTCGGACGAGCTTCGAGTTATGACAATGTCATATTGTCGAGTTTCCAGTTATCTAAATAACTGACACAAGAACAACTTCTGATGGCAAATATCTTATTAAAGCGATACCTTCTAATGGCATAATATAAAACTCTTAATACTGTTGCCTCTGAATCTCTAAAAGATTTTGGGTTCTTCACGATCACAACTATAAACGGTTCTAACCACTAGACACATCACGTGCCAAGGCATTATTTATTAAATAATATTTTCAAAGGTGTTTGGGATATCAGTTACAATTGTGAAACTAAATTTAATAAAATTCTTACCTGTTCCATCTGTTTTTTAAATCGTATAATTAAAATTTGAATGTTGTAGGATTAGAAATCTCGATGGCCTATTGGTGAAAGCGTTTAAATAGTTTGCAACTGACGCTGGTTCGAGGGTTAGCTACGTTTAAATATTTATAATTGTTATACGTCTTCTAAAAATATTTTTCTATGCCTATCTTGAAATAATACTAAATAACGGTAAATATAATAACATAAGTTTCGAATTTATATCGTGTAGCGTATCAAATAAATGGACTGAAATGACTTTATAATTCACGGGTCACAATAATTAGCATAGTGAAGCCTAACAAATACTACGTATCGCTTTGGCCGAAGGTTCGGCCGTATTTTGGCCGAAACCGAAACTATGGCCGAACCTACGATTTTTGGCCGAAACCGAAACCAAATCTTCGGTCGGTCACTAAAATTTGATCAACTCTCCACTCGGCCCTTAACTTCATTATTGAAAAACATTTAATTCTAGTTTGCCCGTTTTAATATGTTGTTATGCTCATCATAAGGTACTAAGTATAACATTTCAAATGCCTTTGATTTATAGGAGAAAAAGCAAGCAGTCAAAACAAAATATTGAACTCAAAACAAAACTATGCACATGTATATGTACTGTAGTCCATATATATAAGTATTAATATGTATAAAAAATATTATAAAATAAGATGTCAATTATAGAAAAAGTATAAAAAAACCAATAAAAAAAATCCATAAATTAAAATATTCAAAATCACATAAAAGATAATCATGCGTCATTTTGACTCACATAGGCACTATATTTCAAAACACGATGACACTTGTCTTAATCATATATACGCCTCACGAAAGCTTCTACTGACCAATGCGATGTCCTAATCGTACAAAGATGGATTCGCGATATTTACAAAGAAAGAGTAATATTTATTAGACGGATACGTCAATTTTACGCATTTTTATCTTATCTTATCTTTCTGGGTTTAATCTAAAATAAATAATTATAATTATTAATTATATTTTGCAGATTAAAAGAGGTTGATTGACTTGTCCAAATAACCTATGATATTTACTTAGTAACACGATCAAAGAATCAACATTTTTCAACTATTTGAATTAAACATCGTTAAGTATTCTAGTACAAAGTGCTATGTACATTGTACATGTTAAACGCAAAATACTACCACCCGTGAGAGCAACTCGAACAACTGATTGAGTAGTTGGTCATTAAAACTATATTTTGGGGTAAATGTAAAAGAGAAACTTCTGAGTTCTAGTTTATGTTGCCCATTATAAGTTCTACGGAGCATAATCATGTGTATGAAACAATAGTAATTAATATATATCTACTTCTATTATAGAAGAAAAGTCTTTTTTAAGTAGTGTCTGTATTCTTATAATAACTGTAGGTTCAAATACAATAGTACGAATTTAGTTAATATTTTCTTAGTTACTAAGCTTATACTTTAGATATAAGTCCAGTTAAGTTCTAGAAGGATATTAACCGCTCTATGGTTAATTGGGCAGACGTTCTTGAATGAAGTTGTCATTTGTTTTTTTTTTTTGGAGAATAATTATTTAATTTTGTTTTTCATTTTTATTTTTAAATGAATCAACATTATGATAAATAAATAAATAATAATAATAATTTTTAATTTTTGAGGCCCGTCATGGCGTAGCGGCACGAAGTGTGACTGTAAAATCTACTGGTTGTGGGTTCGATCCCCACTCGAGGAGATGAAATATTTCCCTGCTGTGTGCGGGATACAGCGTGAAGCTGATAATAATAAAATATTTTTAAATAGTAAAGTAATTGAGATAATAAAGTGACACTTTCTGCGAATTAGTTATCGTATTGAAGGAGGCCGAAGTGCCATCAGTACCAGTACCAGGGTGTAGGAGAAGGCGGTATGCGCATCTCCAACATCCGCTATCCTCGAGGAGCTACTGCGTGAGGGTCTTGGTGATCGTCCTGTAAGTTATCGAGGCGGGTAAGAGAATTTGAGGGCGACGGTGGGTTGCACCAGTAGAACATATCTGTCCTTCGGACAATCTACGTTAAACTATTTCCTAGCAGTAGAAAATAAAATGATCGCGACAATAAAGTAACTGAATATACACATTATAATTTAAATTTAATATCGTGAATGGTTGTAATGGTTAAGCTGAATGTTCTTAGGTAAATATACAAGCAGAGATCGTTGGTACTGTAAACCGAAAGTGGCGTTCGTGGCGTTGAGAACGGTCATTAACATATGCTGTTCAAACGAGCGGAAAGAAAGGGACGAATGGCTAAGTAATTCCAATGATATTAATCGGATTCCTGTATTGAAATTTACATTCTTAGATGTAGGATGCTATGAATTCGATTTATATATAATAAATGTAATATGTACTCGGATGTGTGTTTGTTTTTTTCTCTAAAAAGTAAAAGATTTTGAAGTTCCTATTTCCACATAAATATAAAATTTTACACTCAAAAATAGCTCTTTATACAGTAAATAAAAAATTACTTATTTAGAAAACGTATAAAAATTTGAACGTAGCGGGACTCGAACCCGCGCCTCCTGGAAACTCACCAGGCGCTCTGACCACTAAGCCATACGTTCACTATTATACATTAATAGTAATCTAATGTGATTTTAAGTAACAAAAATTTAAAGAATTGTAGGTTCAAAGCAAAAGAAAAATACATAACATTTAACTACAATGAAGGCAAAGAGCTTGCAAAGAGCAAAGTGGTGAAATCATACAATTTATCGTGTTAGAAATATTCGAAATACTTTCACAAGAAAACCTCTTATTTTCCGGGCACTGTTTTTCCGCTCGCTTACGTTTATCCATAAAGTATGAAACGGCGATTTATTTGAGGCTTTTTTTTCAACAGGCCAAGATATTTTTATATAAAATTATTTTGAAGCCATGTAGGTAAAAAAAAATTTAAGGTTTTTCAATATTATTATATTGATTTAAAACGTTTTATTTCTGGTACATAATATATTTTTTCAAGTACCGTCAAGAAATCAAATTGTTTTGTTAACGATTGCTGATTGTCAAAACATTTTGGCCGAGGAATGGGTTCAAAAGAGATGAAAAGAGTACATCATCATATATATATATATATATATATATATATATATATAGAGAATCTTGGAGTGCAGTGGCACTCGGACGAATGTGTTATTTTATATTTTCTTTTCCTCACTTTCGTAACAAAGTACACGCGCGTTGAGTCCCGAAACTCAGCCCGCAATGCTTCAAATTTTCGGGAGAAAGGGGGGAATGGAGTGCCTTAACTAACTAGGTTCCCTTTGCCTACTCTTCTATAGGGGATATTTTGCTGTGTGGGGTACAGCGTGAAGCTAACAAAAAAAAATTAAAGGCCATCCCGACGGATTGTACATCATCTCCTTAAATGTTATAATAGTAGAAAATCTTAAAAAAAATAAAAAATTAGCTTCACGCTGTATCCCGCACACAGCAGGGTAGGCAGAGGGAACCTAGTGTTAAAACACTCCGCTCCCCACTTCCCACCGAGTTCTGGAGGCATTATGTGTTGAGTGGTGGAATTCAACGCCGTGCTTTGCCTCGACATCAGATCGAAGAAATGAAAATATAAATGGAAATAAATATTTCACTTCCTCGAGCGGGGATCGAACCCACAACCAGTCCATTTAACAGTCACACTTTGTGCCCCTTGCGCCACGATTGGCATAAAATATGTTATAAGGTTTTTTCTAAACAAGCTACAGATAAACCACAATATAACAGAAAATATCTAGTGTAGTAAAAGTTGATTTTTATAAGCGTAGCTCACTTCGTTCATCTGCTCCGTAACTGCGAGTACGAGTGGTTACCTCCGATATCGAGAAGATGGAAGTTATTGTAGTCGGTGATAACGGAATTTATCGACAATAAGTGTCCCAGTTACTTTATACATGCTACTTGGAAATTTTTAAAGATCTTGCCTTTTGCAGTTTATAGAAATGTGTAAATTGTTGAGAGAAGTCACTTTTGAATGATATTGAAAACCGTATACAGACGGGAGCGAAAAACCGGCCTCAAGAAGTTGAGGGCCACTCTTGCGGCGTTTCTTGTTTTCTTCACCTCAGCAGGCATCCGTAGACGCTTGTCTATAACGACGCCAGGTACGTAGCACTTGGAGTCCAGTTGATGCGGTCACCCTAGAGCACTAGCAGAGGAGGGAGCTTCCTGTGGCACTCAAACACCACGTCTTGGGTCTTGACCACGTTCAGCGTCAACCTCTACTCCGCCAGCCAATCTGGAAACAGGTCTAGTGTACGCCTCAACTTAGTAACAAATCGAGTGAGAGTAGAAACATGACGTAAAGGCTCATATGCGTAATAATCATGTTCATAATAATTATGTTTCACAACTAAATAAAAATATACTTATACCTTGAGGCCGTCGTGGTGCAACGGCACAAGTGTGTGACTGTAACGCGACGGTTGTGGGTTCTTTCCTCACTAAAAAAAGCCCGACGTTGAGTTCTGCATCTCAACACACAATGTCTCTAACAGTTCAGCAAAAAGTGGGGAACGGAGGGTCTTAACACTACGTTTTCTCTGCTTACTTTGCTGTATGCGGCGTAGCATGACGTTGATTTATACTCATACCTGCTTGCTGAAAAATGTACAGAATAAAGGTTGATAACATTAATAGCACTACGATTTGATAAACTTAGTACACAAATTTTTTTAATTTCCTTAAACTTGATAACAATAATGTACTTATTAATGAGGAAGTATTATACTTTGGGCGGAAAAGAGTCGAGCATACGTTACATATTTTACCACATTATTAATAAAAAGTATATCGATGGCTCCTAAGTATAAGGGCCAAAATGCGAAATCACAACTTTACAGGAGAGGCTTCCAAAGTTTAAATTTGCTATAATTTTATGTTGGTACATCCGAAGAAAACGAAACTTTGCGTATCCGCNTTATATTCTAACAAAAAGTCCTATTTCTATGCAGAAATTTCTATTTTTTAATAGCCGACCTGATAAACTATATCGATAGAATGCGTTTGGCATAAAAAAGTCAAAATTGCCAAATTGTTAGTTTGGCCCATATACTTAGGACCCATCGATATAGCTGTAGTATTAACAAAGATGTAATTGCAAAAATATAATCAAAAATTTTGATACTAGCTAAAAAAAATATTATTTTAACACTGAACTCGTGCTTAATAATAATTTATTGTGAGATCTGAATATCAAAAACGTCTTCTAGAAAGTTGTGAGTCTTTTTGTCTTAATTTACTACAGTTAATAAACTGCAACAAGCTGGGAGATTGATGGGTGGCTAGTAATATAGTTTCTTAAGATAAACTCGGTAATTCGTGATTTACAAAAAAATGCAACTGTAAGTGAGTGAATGATTAAATTATATCATCCAATATGATGAATTTGTTAAGGTTTGTTACTTAGTTAAAAGAAAATATGTGTACAAAGAAAGTTATATATTAATATACACACGCTGTACGGCCATAAACGGAGTGTTGAATTATTTAAAATTTACATTTTCTCAAAAAGTATACGTTTAAATTACATGCGATAAAAACAAAGTATTTCTTCATAAAAATTCATTGATCATGGAATAACTTTCGCTCGTAAGTTTCGATATCTTCATCAAATAAAAAACGTTGAAATATCATCTTGTAATTTTCAGTTATTTTTTTGTTACAAAATATCTTATTGTGACTTATTTATAAGAGACTAGAGGGCGCGCGCGGCTTCGCCCGCTTATTAGGAGTGAATTCTAAAAAAACCACGAAACACGTGTTCAATAAAATATTTTTAACAGTCTGAATTTAAATTTTTATAAAAATCGGTGGCAATTTAAAGATTTTTCCATATAAACTTTCAACCCCTTATTTGAACCCTTAGGGAGTGAATTCTTAAAAATCATGAAACACGTGTTCAATGAAATATTTTTAAGAGTCTGAATTTCAAATTTTATAAAAATCGGTGCCGATTTAATTTTTTTTCCATACAAACTTTCAACCCCTATTTCATCCCTTTAGGGTTAAAATTTTTCAAATTCCCTTCTTAGTGGATGTCCAGAATATGAAAATAAACATCTGCCCAAATTTCACGTTTCTACCATCAGCGGTTACGGCTCTGCGTGCGTCTTACCTCAGTCAGTCAGCACAAGTCCTTTTATATATATAGATAGACCGTATACCGTATCGCGAACTTTTTTTGAACTATAATAATAAAATAGAACATTTCTTGAATGCAACTATAAGTGAATGAATGATTAAATTATATCATCCAATATGATGAATTTGTTAAGGTGTCCATTGTTACTTAGTGAAAAGAAATATCTACACAAAAAAAAATATATATTAATAAACACACGCTGTACGCCTACAATTTGAGCATATTGCAATGTTTTCTATTTTAGATATAACCTACAACATTTATAAAAAGCCTCCGAGATAGATTACAAGGTTACAAAAATGGACAGTGAAATAGAAGCTTTCTACACACGTGTCATAATTATGTTACGTACCGGGATTATTTGCGAGCCGAGAGGTCGTAAGTAAACGACGGGCACTAGAAGATATTGATCCCGGACAAGACCACGGCATTTAAAGGATGTATAGTGAAAGC
This sequence comes from Heliconius hermathena, assembly GCA_013403705.1. NCBI lineage: Eukaryota > Metazoa > Arthropoda > Insecta > Lepidoptera > Nymphalidae > Heliconius > Heliconius hermathena. Next base: position 3,339 of record JAAIXJ010000052.1, on the reverse strand, counting down.
CTCGGACTTAAGCTTTGGTAAAACGAGTATTGTGTTTTGCTCATTATGTATGTTGGTATATTTTTATTTTGTTTATTTTTTTTTTTATTTTTTACGTTTACTAATACGACTGAGGTCAGGGGCATAATTGTGTGACTGTAAACGACACTAGAAGAAATGAAATATTTATTTAAATTTATATTTTGTAATTTAGAGACTCTACATGGCGAAGCCCGAAATTCGACTGAGTAATTGTTTTTTATAGAAAGAAATTTTTATAAGATAAGAAGAAGATGCTGGTGGGCGATACTGATATTAATAATATATAGAGAAAACTTACAAAAAAATGAACGTAGCGGGATTTAAACCTACGCCTCTTGGAAACTATCCAAGCTTCCCAGCGACCACTAAGCCTACATACCATACGTTCTAAATAAGTTATATTATAATAATTATATATATGAGAGAAGAGATAACCACGCATGAGAGAATGAGTGTGTGATGAGAGAGATAACCATGAGAGCTATAATTGTTAGCAAAGCGTTAATGGCCAATTTTCCGCAGTGAATAAAATAAGTAAGAAAAATGGACAGAGTGAACTAAATATCCAACTCCGTAGATACTGTACCATTGTTAACTTTCCACCCGAATTCGAAACATTGCGTGTAAAAATAAATCAATAATAATAAATAAATCAGCTTCACATTCTGTACCTCACACAGCAAAGAAAGCAAAAGGAACGTAGTGTTAAGACACTGCGTTGCAAAATTCTAGAGGCCGCCGGAGGTACGCCGCAATTTGCCTTGACATCAGAGCGAAGAAATGAAAACATAAATTTCAATAAATATTTCATTTCTTCGAGTGGGGATTGAACCGCTACATACATATGTCTGCATCTTATCACTTACATTTTTTCTTGAGGCCAGTTTTGGTGATTTCTTCGCTCTGGTGTCGAGGCAAAGCGCGGCGTTGAGTTCTGCCACTCAACACGCAATGCCTCCAGAACTCTACAGAAAGTGGGGAACGGAGTGTCTTAACACTAGGTTCCCTCTGCCTACCCTGCTGTTTGCGAGATACAGCGTGAAGCTGGTTTATTTGTTTTATTTTTGTTTTTTTACATTTATTCCTTCCTAGTCTTATAAACAATATAAACAACTTAATATTTATATGCAATGGCAAAAGTATTCAATTCTTAAGTTTTAAGTCTTTAGAGATGTGAAACTACAGCTTTGTGAAACTCATGAAATGCTTTCAGAAGTGGAACGCGGGTGAGTAAATTGTGTGGCGCTTCCTTTTAAGGATCTCCTGACCTTATTTGTGATGAGTGATTGTTCTTGCATTTGAACTGCATTTTTAAATAGTTTATTCGAAATTTATTATAAATTGAAACGGGCAAGCTCGGTGTTGAGCTCTGCCACTCAACACGCAATGCTTCGATACATTCGGCGAAAAGTGGGAAAAGTGGCGGAAAACGAAGTGCATTAACACTATGTTCCTTGTACTTATTTTGCTGTGTACGGGATACAACGTAAAGCTACCTAGAGCGTACCCTCCAGAGGGAACCTGTGAACTTACTGTGGTATGATAGTCCGTTCCCAATAAGACACTTTTATTCCCCACTTTTCGTAAAATTCTGAAGACATTGCGTGTTAAGTAGTGGAGCTTAACGCCCGCACTTTGTCCGCAATATTAAATATTTCATTTTTCAAAGTGCTAATCGAACCCTCAACCTGTCGCGCTTACAATCGCACGCTTGTGCCTCTGTACCATGATTGGCTTCTTGATTGTATCTATTATGTTATATGTTAATAAAAAATAGATCATTTTTTATTTTTTCTATATAATGCACTTTAAGCAATTTGATATATATACTGTTAGAAATCGAAAGCCTACTCTCTAAATCTACCCTCTTTTACACGAGTTCGCTAACAATACATATATTATGTGCCATGTGACGCCAGTCGTAGCGCAGAGGCACATAGTGTAAGTATAAAATCGACTGGTTGTGGGTTGGATCCCCACTCGAGGAAATGAAACATTTATTTATATTTTCATTTGTTCGCTCTGGTGCAGAGGCAAAGCGCGGCGGTGAGTTCCGCCACTAAACACGCAATACCTCCAGAAATCGGCGGAAAGGGGAGAATGGAGTGCCTTAATACTAGGTTCCCTCTGCCTACCCAGCTGTGTGCGGGATACAGCGTGAAGCTGATTTATTTATATATTTATTTATATATTTTATGTATATGATAATATGAAGACAATTTGCTTCTAGCTCATCATACTGTAATCGGCGACGATGGGATGCATTTTACTTTTTGAAGCTAGATTACTCTAATAATACATGAAAAAAACCATAACCGCACAGTGAGTTTGATTTCATGGGACAGATCTGGATACAAATCCAGCTCCAATTATAAAGATACGTCACTCTATTCTAAGGAACAATTTCAATAGTCAATCGTAGAAAATAAAATCCCAGAACCCTTGCCTGTAATAAGATACATCTAAAGTATACCATAGCAATCTTTATTTAACTATTAAAATTTACACTTACAACTAACACTACTAAGACTTGCAGAGATGCACGACGTAATTTTATTCTCTCGTTTTGTGCAATAAAGTATTATATTATTATTATTATTATTATTATTAACACTACTTACTAAATAACTAACATTACATTTCTCCAAAATCCTCAATAAAGTAAAAAAACTTGGGTGTGGCTGTCTCATGGACACGGACGTTTGTTGGTATAATATAACTTAATTAATTATGGGTCTGTGATACGAAGAATATGACACAAATGGCATACAAGATAAAAATATATCGAAATTTTTGGTAAAAATTAAATCAATACAGGTACCTAAAATTTTTAGAGAGTTTCAATATAAAACAAATTGAACTTGCTGATCATGAAGTCGGGCAATAAACGGTTTTATGGGACATCAACGTTAAAGTCTCCAACTATCATAACTGATGTATAATAGTAAAATCAAACTCGTAATCGCGTATCATTTTAGCGATGTTCTTGAAATATTTTAACAAAGATAACATAAGATGAAGAGTTTAATTTTTGCTCGAACACACACCCAAGTACGAATTTGAAGATGCCACTGGCCTGGATCAATGCCAGGCATATTCAATGCCATTGAATTTTATACTCGTTCCGCTGATTTCCACACACTCAGATTAGTTAATGACTGTAACGGTAGAGATGTCTTCTAAGTGACGGACGGTCGAAACTTTGTGCGGTACGGTAACGGTAATCTATACTTATAATAAATCTGTAGAAAAGCCGTTTCTGTACATTGAAAATATAAAAAAAAATGCCAGGGTGTTAAAGGATAATTAACAGAATCC
>JAAIXJ010001229.1:0-12131 GCA_013403705.1 Heliconius hermathena | reverse complement strand
ACAGAATTAACTTTTCTATCCTTTTATTATATATAGAGACTAGCGACCAATAATACCGTTTGCTAACATTAACATTCCACGCCACTACTATAGTTGCGTTATAAATGACTGCTCCTTATTGAATTATGCGATATCGTAATCTAGACAAAGATTTATTTAATGGTTCCTATGATTTGTCTGTTTGTATGAACAAATTAATTGTATTGATGTCACTATAGGTTGGTTAGTAAATTTGAATACGATGGTTAAGCATTCTATTCCCACTAGGGGAATGTGTATTTTATTTAATATATTTTTACTTTAGATAAAGATCATTCTTGTAAAATATATAAGAGACGTATAGGAATGTCTATGTTTAGAAAAAATAGAACGACACGACTGAGTAGAAACCCAATGGCTGTAGGTTCGATTTCACTCGGAACAATGGCTTGTTTTTAATTTCCCACTATAGAAGACAAAGCACGGCGTTGAGCACTGCAACTCGACGAGTCATGTCTTTAAAATTAGGAGGAAATTGATGAACAGAATATCTTAACAACAGGTTCTTTCTACCTATCCCACTATTAGAGAGATACAGAAGGAAACCAAACATTACTTAATGTCAACGTTCTATGGGGTTTTTTTATATAATTATCTAAACAGGTCATGGTATTACTATGGCAAAGTATTTTCTTACCGGATATAACCCACTTACTACATACAGTAGGTATAAAATAATGGTAGGACAATAAAAGGAAGTCAACTTGCTTTAACACTATACTGTCAGCTGTGATTTCCGCTGGTACTTTGTTCTCGTATGTTTCTATAGTAGTTATAGTAAAGTATAAACCATATTATATGTTCTGACTAGCGACGTACACGCGGCTCCGCCTGCTTAAACTTTTTATTAAGTCATAAGTTAATAATTATTAATTTATGATATTAGCCTATGTTGCTATTCTGATATTTAAGGTATATTACTGTAAAGTTTCATCTAAATACGTTCAGTAGTTTTTGCGTGAAAATGGAACAAATATACATCCTTACAAACTTTCACATTTATAATATTAGTAGGGTAGGATAAAATATTTGGAAAAAAATATAAGAATTAACATAGAGAAACTGGTATTAGTTATATTAGTTATTCCTTTCTCTGCTTTTCAACTACATTTGAGCCATGTGTTGATACGTGAACCTTAAAACCACTTCATTACTCAAATGAAATCGAACCCACAACCATCGCTCTTAAAATCACTCACTGACGCACTATGACACGTCAATTATTTTTACCCCGTATCCGGCACATAAAGGACAGGCAGAGGGAACCTGGAAACCTCGAGTTAAAACACTTCGTCCTCTTAAGTCACTTCCGTTTCCTAATTTCGGCCATATCTGAACGCATTGCATATTGAATAGCGTAACTCAACGCCACGTTTTTCGGCGTTTTATGTTGCAGGAAATCTCTCTAGAGAACCTGTCACACCATTACAATAAAAACACCGACTTCCAATAGCTAAACAAATAAAAGACACATTTGGCCACAATCAACGGTGTAATTGTTACTCACCTTCGTAGACAATTCTCTTAATTGGAATGCGTCATCTTCAAACTATTAATACTATGTATTATTAATAGTAATATCGAAACTGTTTTTATTATTTTTTTTATATATATATTTTTATTCTTTAGTAGGATAAATCAAAATCAGCTTCACGCTGTATCCCGCACACAGCAGGGTAGGCAGAGGGGACCTAGTGTTAAGACACTCCGTTTCCCACTTTCTGCCGGATTCTGGAGGCATTGCGTGTTGAGTGGCAGAACTCAACGCCGCGCTTTGCCTCGACACCAAAGAGGCGACGGTTCCAAATTCGAATAATTCGAAATATTTAATTTTTTTTGTTTTGCTCACTCTGGTAGACAAAGCTCGGTTCATTTCCGCCACTCACTACGGGATGTCTCGAAACTCGACAACGTGGGAAATGATGTGTCTTAACAGTAGCTTTCTAATCTTTCAAAATTCTTGAAATATTGGATGTTGAATGGCGGAACTCAACGCCGCGCTTTATCTCGTTACCAGATTTCATTTCCCCGAGTGAGAATCGAACTCACAACCGTAGCGTTTACAGTCACACGCTAGTGCCCCTGCGCCGCGACGACCTCTAAGTTATTACGTTATTCCTAATAAGGGAACAGTCCAAGTTTTATCCGATTCGATTCAGCACTGGATAGTTAAAAAAAATAATAAATAAATCAGCTGCACGCCGTATCCCGCACACACCAGGGTAGGCAGAGGGAACGACAAGACACTCCGTTCCCCACTTTCTGCCGAATTCTGGAGGCATTGCGTGTTGAGTGGCAGAACTCAACGCCGCACTGGATAGTTGACAGGTTGTAATATCTGTCAACTGGATAGTTGACAGATATTAAAAATCGATTTATTATTTTTTTTAATTACTTTTACTTACTATAAATAGGCGTGTTCTTTAAATGATTCAGTTGTTGAGTCAGAGTAAATTACTAGAAGGTTAATGTATTAACGGAAATATGTAATCTTTGAAAAACATGAAAATTTTGTATGAGCCTTGGGTGTGACATACTAAGATAGTGGAATTCCATTTCCGTAAGGTGTTTCATGTATTTGTCATATATATGTATTTATGTATTGAAATAAATAAATGAGCTGTATCCCGCACTCAGCAGGGTAAGCAGAGAGAACATAGTGTTAAGACTCCGTTCCTACCTTTCTGCGGAATTTTTCGGAGCATTCCGTGTTGAGTAACGAGCATTTGTCTTGATATCAGAACGAAGAAATAAAATATTAATCAGAATCAACTTCACGCTGTATCCCGCACACAGCAGGGGGCGGCAGAGGGAACCTAGTGTTATAATACTCAACGTTCCCTACTTACCGGTAAATATTTTTTGAAGGTATTGGTGTTGAGTTCCGCCACTCAACAAGTGGCGGAACTCAACACCGCGCGTTGTCTGTACACCAGAGCGAAGAAGTGTTTATGTATTAAGCCCGATATAGATTTAATTTTACTTTAGTATAGAAAAATATATGAAGGTAGTGAAAAAAAAGGATTGAATATCTATCCAATCTAGAGATTGGATAGATGTATGAAACAATCTAAGATTGACGTTGGAGATAGGTTATTAATACTGGGCGTATATCTTCTGTATTAGTTTTTTTCCGCTTCTTGATGCCGCACTGCTGAGTTTACAGCTGCGCATTTTTATAGAAAGAGACAACGCTAACGAACGCACGGTTCACGGAGGCAAAGCGCGTCAATAGTCGGGAGCGGAGTGTTCTAACACTAGGTTCCCTCTGCCTACCCTGTTACAGTGTGAAGCTAGTAAAACATATATATTTTTACCCCAAATGGGAATACTAAAGCTTTAAAATATCATTGCACATAAAGTATTGCATAATAAAATTCAAAATCTGATATAAATCGCGAATGTTTTATCGTGTAATATTATTTGGTATTTTACGATCTTAGCCTGGATCCCGTCTACTTGGAGACTAGCTGCATACCGATATATTGTTTGTAGTGAAAGTAGATTTTTTGTGAAGAACGGAGTCATTGCAAATATAAAAAAAAATAAATCAGCTTTACGCTGTATGCCGCACACAGTAGGGTAGGCAGAGGGAACCTAGTGTTAAGACACTTCGTTTTCTGCCTCACCCCACTTTGTCTAATTCTGGAGGCATTGCGTGTTGAGTGGCAGTACTCAACGCCGCGGATATAGATAATAAAAAAATCTATTCTTTGTTTTCCCGCATAGCAGAATAAACAATATTTTTCAATTTAAATTTGTCGAGTCATTGTGTGTTATGTGGTGGTACTCGACGTCAGGTTTTTTCGATATAAACGGAGAAATGAGGATAATTTAAATATTAATTCACCCAAGTGCTCATTTATTTACAATTTTTTTTTTGACAGATTCCAAAAGAACGTTCTAATCCTGCTACGTTCAAATAATATATTTAAAAAATATAAAAAAAAACTCCAGACTTCTTTATGTTATCTATATCTATAGCTAATATTTGTTTCTAGTCTTAATATTATTATTTAAGGCTTAACAAAAATCCCCCATAATTCCCTAAAATCAGCTTACCAAAAGCCCTCAAAATCTCCTAAAAAAGCTTACCAAAATCCTCTAAAATCAGCTTACCTGTAACAAACAGATGGATAAACAATTATTATTATATACTCTTATATTGTTAAAGAAGTTGTTAAAAAGATACTTATCTCTTGCACAATGCCCCAAATCACGTTTTAATTTATATTTCTTTGTAACATTACGATTATTGTGGGACTTTACTTGATTGTACTTAAAAAGAGTATTTTATAGACTGTAGGTATGCAATATTTTTTTTTAATTTTAAAAGTTCACAGCATCAACCTGTATTCCTCATATAGTAGGATAGGCGGAGGAAAACTAGGGTTAAGACACTCCGTACCTCATGCTCTAAGCGGCGGAACTCTACGCCGCGCGTTGCCTTGTTACTAGAGTGGAGAAAAGTGGTTCAATCTCTCGAGTGGAAATCGAACTCACAACCAACGCTTTTAAAATCCAATCGCTGCACCACGACGGCTTATTATTTTTAGTAGGAATAAATTTTTTATTGCCTGATCATTTGTCGAATGGTAAATAATTTTGATACTTTGTTGAGTATTTTTTGAGAGAATTGACTTTTGCGCTGCGATTTTTTATGATTATTAGTATATATAGTGTAATTTTGACCTAGATAAACAAAACGAGGTAATGAGTTGAAAACCAATTATTATGCAAAAGGCCAAGAAGTTGAAAACAATTTACATAGGTATTAAAAAATAAGAAAAGAAGTGAGTTTTTTTTTAGATTTCCGCTGTATTACGTACATGGGAGTAGCCAGAGGGAACCTGGAAACCTAGTGTTAAAATGCTTCGGTTCCCCAATTTTCGCTGAATTCAAATTGCGTGTAGAGTGACGGAAGTCAACTCCGCGCTTTTGCCTCATCACTAAAGCGAAAAAATGAATATTAAATATTTCATTCCCTCGAGTGGGGATCAAACTCACAAATTGTCACGTTTAAAGTCGCACATTTGTACTGGCCTTCAAAAATATGCATAAAACTACATTAAATTAATATAATAAAAATAAATTTAACAAACTAATATGTTTTGATAATATATTTTTTTGATGTAAAAAGACAGAACAAAAAGACATAACTATAGCATCGCGTCCATTGGTTCTCTAGTTCCTAAGATATATTCTACAAAAAATGAGCAAGAGGAAAAAAAAAACCTTTTTGTTACAATTTTTCATGCTTACTTTATAATATAGAGAGCCGAGAGCTTTACTTATAGAGGCCGGTCGTGGCGCAGCGGCACAAAGTGTGACTGTAAAACCGACTGGTTGTGGGTTCGATCCCCACTCGAGGAGATGAAATATTTACTTAAATTTATATTTCCATTTCTTCGCTCTGGTGTCGAGGCAAAGCGCGGCGTTGAGTTCTGCCACTTAACACGCAATGGCTCCAGAATTCGGCAGAAAGTGGGGAACGGAGTGTCTGTCACTAGGTTCCCTCTGCCTACCCTGCTGTGTGCGGGATACAGCGTGAAGCTGATTTATTTTTTTTTTACTTTATAATTTATAAAGATTACATCGTTTAGAACTTATTCTGTATATGTATTACTCAAATAGGTTCTTAGTACGTACTAGACTACTAGTTAATTTTACTTTAAGATGGCGAATATTAAAAAATATTTTAAAATAATTTCGTATTTTACTTTAAACATGTATATATATATTTAAAGTTATTTTTGTAAAAGAAATTTTATACAAAAACTATAAAAAGTAAAAGTAGCATAGTATTTTTATCCACTTTTAAGGCGCCATTGTCGTATTGTATTAGATACATCTATAAACCAACCAATTAAATTCGAACCCATAACCCTGACATTTTCAACATTTCTACCAAACTAGTATAGATAACAGCTATTTACTTAAACAAGTATTTGTCATGTTAAAAATCAGCCGAGGTCGTTCGCGGGCGTGAGCTGCGTAGGCGCCGGCCTCTGTACCGCACTAGTTAATATGATAGAGATATGTTCGAAATGGATAATCGATTAAATCAAATTAAATCAGCTTCACGCTGTATCCCGCACACAGCAGGGTAGGCAGAGAGAACCTAGTGTTAAGACACTCCGTTCCCCACTTTCTGCCAAATTCTGGGGGCATTGCGTGTTGACCAGAACGAATAAATGGAAATAAAATTTTAAATAAATATTTTATTTCCTCGAGTGGGGATTGAACCCACAACCAGTCGTCACACTTTGCTGCCCTGCATCCTGACAAGCATCAAGTAAATATTTTATAGATATTATTATTTCAGACGTGACTGTAAAATTTAAAAAAGATAAAATTACCCTCCCTCGCTTTAGTAAAGAGACGGCGGATGTGTCTTAATGGGAATGAAGAAGTCTTAGCACTATGTCCCCAGGTTCCCTCTGCCTAGTTCTTTCCCTACTTTTTTGATTGTTGATGTTAAATATAATGTAAAATGAAACTTTTGCCCTCAATTTTTTTTAATTTCTCTTTTATTCTCAGTTTTATTGTATGATTTTATATAAGACTGGTAACATATCGTTTTTCTACTAACAACATGAAAGAATATGGCGTAACGGAAGTAGTAAACCGGATGTCGTGAGTTCGATTTCCGGTGGAGGTAACAGTATAGGTTGTATATTTGAATGTTTTTATGGATAGATGTATAGATAAGCTTGAAGATATAATAAATAAATTTATAATGATATATAGGTTATAAATAAAAATATATTTAATTTATTGAGGCTGGCATGGCGCAGTGGGACATCGTCATACAGTCAACACAACAGGTTATGTCTTCTATTTTCCTTCGAGAGAATGGTTATATGACGGCGTTGAGTTCCCCGACTCAACTGGCAATGTCTCAAAGTTGGGAACAAAATGTCTTAATTATACTTATAATATGTTCCTTCAGTGTACTCTGATATGCGAGAAAGGCATGAAGTTGCTTATTTATATTTGACAAATAATAATTTAATTATCGTTTTGTTTTTAATTTTCAGAAAAAAAAGGCAAACTATCGCAAAACAAGTATACAGACAGCTGTCTTTACGACCTTTAGAATCAAATAAAAAATTATACATTCGATCAACGCAAAGCAAGGAAATAAAGGCATTGTTCCCAATGAACATGGATTCAAATCCACAACCTAAAAACTAGTTATTCCTCAAAATCCATACGGAAATAATAATTTACAATAAATACCTACATATAAAGAATTAAAAAGTCGAATACATTATAAAGAACCTGCATATCTTTAGCCAAAAATAAGCCTTGCATTTGTATTACCAGAAAGGTTATTTAACGCGTCGTTAATTAATATATCAGACAAAAAGCATATTTGTGTGTGGTCGAAATATTTTGAATGGTTCTACTATAAAAGACCTCAATATATTTACGTGTTGAGAGACATTCCTATGGATATTCTTAAGGCATCAATTAAGAGAAGTTTTTGTTCAATAGTTTTTTTTATGAGCATTCCATGTCAAAATAAGATACAGACATCAGGATGTATTATGTAGATTTTTATATCTATAATTCATTATTATTGTTTTACCGTTCTGGTGAAATAAAGTGCGACGTTGAGTTCCGTAGCTCAGCACTCAATGTCTCTTATGTGGGCGGCAAGTGGAGGACGGAGTGTCGCGAAACTAGTTTCTCTCTGCCTACTCTACTATATACATAAAATTAAATTAAATTAAATCAGCTTCACGCTGTATCCCGCACACAGCAGGGTAGGCAGAGGGAACCTAGTGTTAAGACACTCCGTTCCCCACTTTCTGCCGAATTCTGGAGGCATTGCGTGTTGAGTGGCAGAACTCAACGCCGCGCTTAACCTCGACACCAGAGCGAAGAAATGGAAATATAAATTTAAGTAAATATTTCATCTCCTCGAGTGGGGATCGAACCCACAACCAGTCGGTTTTACAGTCACACCTCGTGCCACTGCGCCACCACTGGCCTCAAACTTAACACTTTAAACTCTTATATTGTAAGTCATGTTATTTATATGTAAACATAATATTCTATTCACAAAATTAAAAATATTTTATTAATTTCGATTTCTTTTTGGGATTTTTTTTATTTTTAAATACCTTCATTCCATAATTACTGAAATAATACCTCATGCTGTATTTCTGTATGTATGTAAAGGTGGTACTGCATAAAGTTAATAAAAGCTATTTCCACTAAGACATAGTAAAGCAAAGTTTAGCAAAAATTTGCAGGACATAACCTAGTGTAAAGACACTCCGTTCCCCATTCTCCATCCAATCATCGAGACATTGCATATTCAGTGGTAAAACTCAATGTCGCGTTTTGTTTTGTTACCAGAAGAAGTAAATAAATAAATCAGCTTCACGAGGCTTCAGGTCAGAGGGAACCTAATGTTAAGACACTCCGCTCCCCACTTTCTGCCGAATTCTGGAGGCATTGAAAATGAAATGCAATGAAAATAATTCATTCCCCGAGTGCGAAATCTAACTTACGACAGTTGCATTTACATTCAGACGCTGTACCTAATATGTTTTATCCCTTTTTATACCTCAAAGACACTTAGCTCAACATCACTTTATCACTTCTTGCAGGCCTCCATTATATATTATACGGTTTTTGATTAGAACAAGATCCTCGATGTTCGTGTTCTAAAGTCGTGAGTTCGTAATTTGCTCTAACAATATGCAGGTCAAGTCGTACGACCTCCACTTCGTCGTATGTCCTAAGGGCATTGCGGCAAAAGTATATACTACTTATATCTATATTTTATACATCAATCAACAAGCGTATTTTATCGTAGAAACGTACTATTATCTGGGATATCAAATATCTTTTAAAATAGTGTTAATATCTATAAATACTCGGCGGAAAGTGAGAAACGGACTGTCTTAACACTAGGTTCCCTCTGCCAACTCTGCTGTGTACAGGATACAGCGTGAAGATGATTTAAATTATAACTATAATTTACTGAGTGACTGACAAATAACGCACAGGCCAAACTACTGAACTTAGGAAGTAGGAAATTGGCATGTAGAGAACGTGGTGAAATATATGATTTTTATTTTTACATCCAAACACCGTCTCCATTTTACAGTACAGTATAATTTCATTGCTATTAGATTTTTTATATTTATTTCAATATTCAATACAAGTATTCTATTTCATTTATTAAGGTTTTGTGCCTAAAGAGTTAAACGGAATCCTATTACTACTAAGACTCCGCTGTCTGTCTATCTGTCCATCTATTACCACACTGTATCTCATAAACCGTGACAGTTGAAATTTTCATAAATGATATATTTCTATAGCCGCTATAACACCAAATAATAAAAAACTATTTAAGGGGCCTCTCATACAACAGACATGTTTATTTTGGTTTTTTTTAAATAAATAAATCACAATAGTATCCATTACATCATGATAATTAAATAACACTCTTTTTCATGAATATAAATTCTTATTTACATATATAACATGACATATGGTTATTATTATTATAATAATATTTGGTGTGCAACAAGGACCAATTTTGGGGCCATTTTACTTTCTAATATACATAAATGATCTTTAAGTTTTAACTATGAAAATAAATATCAATTATAAAATTGAAAAGTTTCTTTAATTATATTCTATTATAGAAATGTTAAACAGAGAAACGAAGCGATGAAATAATATATAACTTTTCATTCCAAAGACTTTCTATCTTTAATCGTCATTGAGCTTCAATATTGTAAAAATTATACCTGAGGCTAAAACAAGTCATTATTAAGTAATATATTTTATACAAGCGTTCACATTCGACTTAGTCATCGTAAATTTCATACTTATTAAAAGTTTTCTAAAACACATATTTCAACTTAAGGAGCTTAAGGAGTTTCTATTATTTCTAGAACATTTTTGAATTTCTTGATGTTTTTTTTAATACATAGCTTTAAATATTAGCAAAATTATTTAAATACCCATTGTGCCATCCAAAATTTAAGTCACAGTATGTCTCAACGACAGAATGGAACTCAACACTGTGCATAAGACTTTTCAGAGAGAGCTAAACGAAATTAATTTATCTCATGGAAATCGTACTAACGTTAAAGTCAGACACTGTGCTACTACACCACAATGACCTCAAGCTTATCAATAAACATTTAACAACTATAATTTAAATCATAAATATAATTGAACTTTCGCTACCAGATATAGCGACCTTGGTCTGTTAATATAACGATCGATAAAGATAGATTTATATAATATAATCATATAATCACAAGATTCTAATCACCCAACGAAAGTACGCCTTAGGTGATGTTGATTTGAGCTTTACAAAAAGTAAATAGCAAATTAACTTTTTCTGGGAAATTTATTTTTCCTTACAATATAAGAGTTTAAAATGTTTAGTATATTTTAACTAAATTTATTCTTTATATCAGAAGAAAACAGTTCATCCTAGTACTCAATACCAAAAAAGACTTTTAAAATTACCTATATATTTTTATCTTCCATTAACTGTTCCGCAAGTTTTAATCAAGATACAAAATTATATACCATATGGCATAATGGCAAAAGCGTAATCAACAAACATTAAGAATAAGTTCATAATCATTCGTTTTATGACTCTTTACCAATTTTTTTTCTTTAATTATTATATCAACTAAATGACTTGCATTGACGTTTTTGCAAATGACCGAAGTTTCCAGTTGAGTATAATTATATTCATTTTCCTTTATTTGTATCTGCCTTTATTTCCGACGGTTGTGGGTTCGATACTATCCAATTTCAACAATATCACACTATATATGTGATGTATGATAAACTGATGACCCTCTTTTTCATGATTTTGGTTGAAATGATAGAAAAAAAAGTGTTAAGTAACATGGCAAGCAAGCAAAGAGGTACAGAGAGAATCTAATATTAAGATTCTCTATCCTCTACTGTCCACCTAATTGTCAATTCATTGCGTTTCATTCACTTTAACACCGATTGAACCCACAACCCACATCCATCAGACATTGCCGCCATGTAATTTGTTTTTCAGCTTCACGCTGTATCCCGCAGTCGCACTTACATTCACACTTTGTGCCTCTGCGCCACGACTAGCCTCTATCCTCTATCTCTGTGTTAATATACCGTCTATAAAAATATTATATTATAAATTAGATTTAATTTGATATAATGTTCAGTTTCACAGTCACGGGTGACTTCAGCATGTCAAGGCTTCTATCTGACCGGTCGTAAGCTTATTGATTTCTGCGTGATTAATGGATTCTGTTGCGGTACTGTCAGCAAAAAACATATCAAATTGTTGTTAATTTTTAGTTACAATACGGTGGATGATTTCATCGGTGACGGAAACAAAAAATTTTTTGTTGTTTTACTATTGAAAAAAGTTGTTTAATTTATATTTAAGCTTCATCTAGATGTGAAATACGCAGAACAAAGCTAATGATAAATCACTTTTTGTTCGTCATTTTTTTTCAATATGCAGTGTCATTATTGTGTTCACCTTTTATTTAGTATGGGAATCTAGTACTATGATACTCTGGTCACCACTTTCCAAGATTTGAGATATGGCATTTTGAGAGGTGAAGCTCAACTGCGCGGTTGTCTAACAGATTGGAAAAAAATGTTGCGTTTACAACCCCACGCTGTCGGTTATTATTTTTCAAATTATTATTATTTTTTATTTAAACTGTTAAGATCAGAAGAAAATAAAGTCATTTATTTTTATATAAAATTCTCTTCTTAAAAAAATATTTACTTTTTTTTCTTCTAAAAAAAACGAATGCAATTTTTTTGCTAACCATACATTTTTAATAGTAATCATGTTATTGAGATAAAATCATAGTTTCTTACAGCTCTCGTATGTAATAATTAATGTATTGCAAAAAATGCGCTACTAATTGCACGTTGATGGTTTTACAACAATTTTATACTCTATTCTGGCGTAATTGGAACGGATATTAGATAAAGTTTTTGTCTTCTATTTTTTATTTTCACGCATTATCCCTATCGGGCTAGCCACAGACAAAATACCTCTTTTGCCTCGTCCACTATCATCTACCTCT
>JAAIXJ010001231.1:0-12165 GCA_013403705.1 Heliconius hermathena | reverse complement strand
AACGACTTTTCTACAGATTTATTATAAGTATAGATATAAAAAAATAGACTTACATACATAAATGTAGTATAATTTCACTTTTATAATACACTTGAAAAGTATGGAATCCAAAAAGTTAAGATTACGATATAGACTGTAATAAAAAGCGTGTTAATAGTGATTGAGGTGACTGAAATTGAGCACTTAATAATTATTTTTTATTAATTTGTATTTCTTTTCAGATTCACTTAAGACACTCCTTTCTCTGCGTACTGTCCGACATTCGGACTATTGCATGTCGAGTGACAGAATTCTAATGTTTTTAATGTATTCAAAGTGTTATTCCACACTTAAAAAAGAAAAATACTTATTTAGAAAACGTTTAAATTTTTTTAACGTAGATGGATTTAAACCCGCCCCCTTGGCAACCGTCCAAGCGCTCTGACTACCAAGCCATACGTTCTCGTCAAGCTACGTTAAAATTCTTATACGCTTGTTACAACTCATTTATGTTTTAAGTTACTCTCTAGGGAGATTTTTAAAATTGCCACAACCCATAGATAATTACAGAGTGGAAATCGAAGTCACAACCGTCGCCTCAAAGGCCTGAAATATAATATTGTATATTTGTACATATTTCTATTTTAAGGGTAAAAAAAGAAAACCTATAAAAACCAATATTGTTAAATTATTAGAAGGTGGTAAATCGTAGACAATTTTTTTCAGCTTTACATTGTATCCCGTATACATATAGCAGGGTATGCATTGGGAACCTATTGTTATAATACTCTGTTTCTCACTTTCTGTCAAATTCGAGGCATTAAGTGTTGAGTGGTGTAACTCAGCGCTGCACTTTTCCTTTGGTACAAGAACATACAAGAAATACAAATATTAATAATAATAATTCATTACTTCGAGTGGGCACAAGTTTTGTACAAACGTAACGTGACGTCCATTCAAGTACGATGATTGCTCATAATAATATACTTTACGCCTTTATATGAGTAGGTGATGGAGTTAAATAAGATTTGTCCTTACTTTCTTGCCTCAGAATATTGTGGTTTAGTTAAGAAGCTTTACGGAGCTTTAGAATTGGGCAATATGATATGAAACTTAAAGTATGAAATATATAAAAATCTATATATATAAAAGGGCATGTACCTGACTGACTGAGGTAAAACGCACGCACAGCCGTAACCGCTGTGCGTAGAAACGTGAAATTTGGACAGATGTTTATTTTCATNCTGTGCGTAGAAACGTGAAATTTGGACAGATGTTTATTTTCATAATCTGGACATTCACTAAGAAGGGATTTTGAAAAATTTGACCGCTAAAGGGATGAAATGGGGGTTGAAAGTTTGTATGGATTTTTTTTAAATCGGTACCGATTTTTATAAAATTTGAAATTCAGACTCTTAAAAACATTTCATTAAACACGTCTTTCATGATTATTTAGAATTCACTCCCTAAGGGTGTAAATAAGGGGTAGAAAGTTTATATGAAAAAATCTTTAAATGGCCACCGATTTTTATAAAAAAATAAATTCAGACTGTTAAAAATATTTTATTAAACACACATGTTTCGTGGTTTTTTTAGAATTCACCCCTAAGGGTGCAAATAAGCAGGCGAAGCTGCGCGCGCCCACTAGTCTCTATATAAGGCAAGTGTTTCAAGTTGTTGTTAAGTATAGTTGATAGTTCGAGTTAAGTAGAAAACTATATTATTTGAACTGTTTTTTGCAATTAAATATTGATTTATATTATTGAATTAATTGATTATTTTTGTAGCTTCACATTGTGACCTGTACAAAACAGGGTAGCAGGGGGAAACTGGAAACCTAGTGTTAAGACACTCCGTTCAGATTAAGACATTTCCACTCTTTACTTTCTGCCGGATTCTCTAGACATTGTATGTGTGTACCCCCAAGTGGAAATCGAAGCAGATATAACATTTTCTATTACATACTGTATATTACAAAAACAAGAGAACAAATGAAAGAATAACAAACTTAGGCTCTATTAAATTATACATTAATTAATTATTGTTGTTCATTAATTACAAACAACAAACAATCATATCATTTATAATTGTATCAAAATAATGATTCAACAGTAGTATTATCAAATGTACCAACTAATTTTGTTTCCATTTATATAAACAAATTTGAAAATTGCACTTCCCACGTAAGAAGCGTCTATTTTAGTACCCCTTAATGTGTGTTGCTAACACAATCACACAAAGTTAACAATTTTAAGCCAAATTGCGTTAAGTTCCACCTAAAAGCGAATTGCTAGACATCATTGTTAACTTTTTACAATATCTTTGTATTTAACATGGTTTTTAATGTCACATTATGTTTTTTAATTCAAATCAAAATCAATGTAAGGCCTTCGTGACAAAATATGACAGGAAACACGACGGCTTTGGCTTCTATTCGCACTCGGGGGACTGAAATGGGGTACGGAAGTGTCTAAACACTAGGTTCCCAAGTTCCCCTTGCCTAACCGCACGTAACATGTGGGATACAACGGGAAGTTAAAAAAACTGCGTAAGCTTGATTATTTTTGTAGCTTCACATTGTGACCTGTACAAAACAGGGTAGCAGGGGGAAACTGGGAACCTAGTGTTAAGACACTCCGTTCAGATTAAGACATTTCCACTCTTTACTTTCTGCCGGATTCTCTAGACATTGTGTGTGTGTACCCCCAAGTGGAAATCGAATCCACACGCATGGCCTTCACAATCGCATATTTTTGATATCGATGCATTTTATCGTGTTATATATAGTTAAAGAACCTTTGAAGTTATTTAATTCTATTGAAACTTTCAAAAGAATGAAGCTAAATTTGAACTGATGTTTGTGTAGTTTTGTTTTCCAGTTTTACGTTCCTTCTCTTTTTTAGAGAGTAGACGATATGAATCTAATGTTAAGATACTCCTTTTTTAACTATTTGCCCGGTTTTCGATAGGTTGCGTGATGAGTGGCGAAACTGGAAATTGACCTCTAAACAATTGAGTCACACGCTGTTCTACTGCAAAACGACGTCCTAAACAATTTAGAAGTATATTACTATATTTTTTATATATTTAGCAATCCCATAAATAGAACCTACAATCAACTGTATAATAAACAGATATTACAGATATTAAACGCAAAAAATATCAGCTGTGAGTATCAATAAAGAGATTTTCCTCGTAACTTCACCATTCGAATGTAATACCTTTGTTCTTCTGGAGATAAGTACATAACGATATGTACTTATCTCCAGAAGAACAAAGGTTTATGAACACAACTTGGATGAAATCTTAACTTTTCTATTTTTACTCAGATATGTCCTTCCTTATGTTTTATAGGTATATTAACGTGTGATTGTAAACACGGTGGTTGTGGGTTTGATATCCAATCGGGAGAATGCATGTAAAATATTATTTTCGCTTCTTCTTTCTAGTAGGAAAGTTCGGCGTTGAGTTCTACCATTTAAGCCAATCACGTGAGCTTTTGGCGGAAACTAGAAAATAGAGTGTCTTGACACTAGGTTCACTTTACTTTTCCTTCTATATTCGGATACAATGTGAATGAGAAAAGAAAAATATATTAATATACATTGATGCCACTTTTTATAATGACACTGAAAACAAAGATTAATGTTTCAAATTTGTCCTTTTTAACCATTTTTATATCTGACTATTACTTATTAAGGATTATCAGGCTGAGGTGGCAGTTATGCTGATTACATTTGTCGCAGAACCAATGACCGTTGGAGTAAACGCGTTTTAGAGTGGAGACCACGCCTCGGTAAGCGTAATGTGGGACGTCCTCCAGCTAGATGGGATGACGATGACATTCGCAAAGTGGCTGGCATCGGCTGATTGCGAAGAGCTCAAGATCGAGCTTAGAAACATTTAACCTCGATTGTAAAATTTTTTATTTAAATTTATTGTACGCAATCACAGACCTGAATATTATTTTACTATGGTAATAAAATATAGGGGTTCCGACTGGAGGAATTATTTTTTTCTTATTTCACGTCGTATCTCACACAGAGCATAGTAGACAAAATAAAACTTTGAAACTTAGTGTTATGAGATTCCGCTCCCATTAAGTCACTTTCGCTCTCCAATTTCCCTCAAATTCTAGGGGGATAGCGTGTTGAGTGGCGGAACGACGACGCCGACGACGACAACGCCGTACTTTTTGCCTCGTTAGCAGAATGTCGAGATGAAAATATTTCATTTTTCCTTTCATTGCATGAGAATCGGAAACACAACATGTTACGTTTACAATTGCACGCTAGTGCCCCTGCGCCACGACTGCCCTATAGAATGAATAAATGATTTATTTTTTATTTCTTCATTAACTTCCACCACTCTGTATACAATGTCTCCAATTCGGTGAAAATGTATTTATTTATACATATAGAGTATCACGAAAGTAATTTACTGTTTAATATAGACAATTTTTTTTTTAGTTCTGCAGATATAACATTTTCTATTACATACTGTATATTACAAAAACAAGAGAACAAATGAAAGAATAGCAAACTTAGACCCTATTAAATTATACATTAATTAATTATTGTTGTTCATTAATTACAAACAACAAACAATCATATCATTTATAATTGTATCAAAATAATGATTCAACAGTAGTATTATCAAATGTACCGACTAATTTTGTTTCCATTTATATAAACAAATTTGAAAATTGCACTTCCCACGTAAGAAGCGTCTATTTTAGTACCCCTTAATGTGTGTTGCTAACACAATCACACAAAGTTAACAATTTTAAGCCAAATTGCGTTAAGTTCCACCTAAAAGTGAATTGCTAGACATCATTGTTAACTTTTTACAATATCTTTGTATTTAACATGGTTTTTAATGTCATATTATGTTTTTAAATTCAAATCAAAATCAATGTAAGGCCTTCGTGACAAAATATGACAGGAAACATGACGGCTTTGGCTTCTATTCGCACTCGGGGGACTGAAATGGGGTACGGAAGTGTCTAAACACTAGGTTCCCAAGTTCCCCTTGCCTAACCGCACGTAACATGTGGGATACAACGGGAAGTTAAAAAAACTGCGTAAGCTATTATATAGCTTTGTTTCAAATATACTTTCACTTAATTTTAAACCTTATTTTCGTTAGTTAGAAAAAAATTTTGAACTTCATAATTTATTTAATTACTCTTGTTACTGTTTGATAATTATGGACTATGCAAAGTGGTATTATTATAATAAAGTGTCATATCATTTTAACTAGTATCCTTGTTCAGTCCATTTGGGATACAAAATAGCTGTTTTTTATATAGATTTTTATTTTAGTATATATTATTTAATATAATTTAAGTAAAACCTACTGGTTGTGGCTTCGATCCCCACCTGAAGAGATGAAATATTTACTTAAATTTATATTTCCATTTCTTCGCTCTGGTGTCGAGGCAAAGCGTGGCGTTGAGTTCTGCCACATTACAGTCACACTCTTGTGTCCCTGAGTCACGATGGCCCCAATTCTCAATAATAGTAAAGATAAGCATAGATGGTCCAAATATAAATGTGATGTTGAAAAAATTTATTGAGCCCATGTTAGTGGCAGCAGATAACTCTTTTTATTCTGTTACTTATCAGCAGTTTATAATAATTAATGAATTAATAAAATACCAATCTGCCATTATCAGAGAAAATAGTGTCAAATCATAATCACGCATAACTCTCTTTAATAGTTCTTATGTTTTGCACTTAATCTTTCCATAGTCCCATCGATTCAGTTTTTAATGACCAACATCAATCTTCTTCTATTATATTTCTTAGTGTATATTTTTTACAAAAACAACTAAGCATTTATTGTATCTCGCATTTCTATGATATGATATATCTAGTTATATCTAGATATATCGAGGCAAAGCGCGGCGTTGAGTTCTGCCACTCAACACGCAATGCCTCCAAAATTCGGCAGAAAGTGGGGAACAGAGTGTCTTAACACTAGGTTCCCTCTGCCTATCCTGCTGTGTGCAGGATACAGCGTGAAGCTGATTTATTTATTTTAGTTATAGTTTTTTAGCATCACGCCGCGTCGTGTTTAGCCATCTAGCAGGATCCTCGTGCTCCCCCGTTTCGCCAGTCTGAAAAAATGCGTGTTGAGTGATGGAATTCAAAAAAAAAATATTTGGACAGAAATCTACACTAAAGCTTGGCATAACCAAATTAAATTAATAAACTAACTAACGACATCGTTAAATTAGTCGTATAATATAATAAAATATACGTAGTATATATTATTTCAACCACTTTTACCGAGACCTATAAAAAATTGTAATATTATATTTTATCGTTTTTAAAACTATATTATTTATTAACTAGTTAATCTCCGTAACTTTGTGGCATATAATTTTTTGATATTTACGACCTTTCAGTTGCGAGTAGTTCCAAAAGAAACAATGACGCTAGTAAAGTAGTATAGTTATTTTAAATATTTAGACAGCGGTGTAGTTAAAGAAAGTGGCAGCATAAGCTCTTCTCTTCCTCGTTCCCTAAGAGATCCTGGGGTTTCACATCAGGTGTTTAAGTATTAAATTTTTAATAAAAACAGAAAGTGATTTTAACGCTGAACAATTTTTGTAAAGTGCTGTATTCATATCTCTTAAGAATTAGCCTTGCTGCTAAGGTTCATAATAAAGACCTACATTTAACATGGGACCTACAGTCTTAAGCCAACAGAAAATGCTCATAATATAGACTAACTTTTCCTACGGTCCTATATTTAATATCTTTCACAGGTTATACGGGCTGCTAGGATTTCATATCAGGTCAGTTCTTCGAAATAAATTATAGTCAATTTTACAGTAGGCTAATAGCGTAAAGGCCAGTTGTGGCGCAAAAACATATGCTTGTGACTGTAAACGCAACAGGTTGTGGGTTCGATTCCCATTCGAGAAAATGGAATATTTAATATTTTCATTTCTTTGTTCTGGTGTCGAGACATAGCGCGGCGTTAAGTTCCGCTACTCAACAAGCAATACCTCCGAAATTCGGTTGAAACTAGGTAGAGGCTAGGTGTCACTATGCCCCCTTTGCTTACTGCGTGAAGCAGACGCGTAATAAAGTGTGAAACTGTATATAGCTATATATAACAAAACCTTTCTGAAAAGTCCGCAGGGTGAAATCTGCTTGCCCTGGAATATTACAAAATCATTGCTTCTGTTTCTTGTTTACAAACTCAAATACAAAGTATAACAAGAATCGACTCCTCTAATAGTTTTAATATATTTGTAATTGATGTGTGATTAATTGAACTTTTTACCCCAATTTATTTTAAAATATAATAAATATTTATTTCTACATAAATAAATAGTATACGCACAAATTAATAAAGTAAATAATGCATTTTTAAATTAATATATTAATAAAAAAATAGTTGTAAAAACAAAAACCCCGACTGCATAAAACTAAAAAGAAAATAAACAAGCCCAATAGTTTATTAGGATTAAGAGTCGTGACCTTTTTCAATTATACGGGGTTCCTGGTAAAGATTTTATTGATCACTGAAAGAATTCCTTATAGGTCCCGACTGTTAATCCTAATAAACTATTGGGCTTGTTTATTTTCTTTTTAGTTTTATGCAGCCGGGGTTTTTGTTTTTACATATATTTTTTTATTTTTCACTTTTTTGTTAGGATTTATTAAAGTAATGATAATCATGATATACCTTTTTGAAATCCTCGTGTTAAGTTCTTGAATTTGATACTCATATTGTGGTATTCGAAATGTTTTTTTTTTCACTAAGTCCAATGGGATCCCACAGCTGCTATGATTGTTTTTTTTAACGTCACCTATCTAAGAAAACTTGAACTGCGAATACGAATCTAACGATATCTCAATTGTGTAAATCCGTTCAGAGGTTGTGGAGATATGAGGTAATAAAGAATATTACATACATACAAGATACGCGCGAAAAACATAACCCTTCCTTAGCAGTCGGGAAAAAAACTGTCTTGAGAATAAGTCAATACTTTTCAATACAATTTTCTGTCGTTTAATTACATTTTTTAAAAAGGTACAAAGGTATATGTAGTACATTTTTTTAAAACACATTTTATATATATACTTACCAGCTGTAAGAAAAATGCAAAAATATTCGAAAAATAACAAAAAATGATCAAGTGCTTCAAATTAGTTAAGTGAGAATCTTATCAAACTCTACCTGGACACTAAAAACTAAAAACGTTACCTGGACAAATTTAATATAATTAATTTTCATGAAAACAACCTTTCCGTCTCAAAGCGCCCGAAGAAATTACTTCTGAACGCGTCAATAAGCTAATTTAGGGCTAGATCTACTTCAATTGTATTCAGTTCTGGAACGTATTAATCGCGTATATTTAGCTTTATACATTTTGGAAAATCCATTTTTTTAACAATTCACAGTAATGGTCACAGGTATACCTGTAAGAATATAATTATATGAAATGTGTGAAAATAGCGAAAAACAAAGATCTTATTATTTGACGACATCTGTAAAAGTACAGTTTAAACTGAAGTAAAACTAGCACTTTCTAAAATAATTCCTCATTGCGCTTGTAGTAGCGAAACTAGCACCGCGTATCGTTATTTTGTGGACTTGGAGATTAAAAAAAAACAAGTATAAAAAATGCAAGGAGTTCGAAGAAGAAGAGGAGGTTTATATTCATACACTTACTATTGCATAGGGGCCTCGATGGTATCATATTTGGAAGAAAAGATTTTTTATTTTTTTTTTTGCGACTTCATACTTTATCCTGGATAGCAGAATAAGCATAGACTACCTAGTGGCAAGACCTCTTGATCTCTTTTTTTCACTGCATTGACAGACAGACAGACGCACAACAAAGTGATTGTATAAGGATTTTTTTGTTTTCGGGTAGGGAATCCTAAAAATAAGGTAACATTAATAAAATGCATTTGACTAGTTGTCATTCACATATCTGTCTCTCCGTCTACTTTTTAAATTTAGTTAAAAGAAAAAATTAAGAATAATATTATTAGAATGAGATGTCCAGAAAATATGGAACGCAATTTGTTTTATTCATCTGGAACATGATTGAGTTAATTTATCACTTGACAAAAGACTTACAGATTATACAGATTAACACTTAAAGATTTACTTTTTTGGTATTCTATTGGTGTTATTGGGGCTATTTAGTTGGTATGGAAACAAGCTAAATGGTTATATGTATGTATCATATTTATGTTTTAGCAGAAGTTTTTTGTAACCTTATTTTTTTAACTTTACGCAGTGTTCGCTTCCACATAGAAGGGTAGGCAGTGAGAACCTGGGACATAATGCTAAGACATTCTGTTTCCATTAACATATTTCCGCTCTCAACCCTCCACTGAATTTTGGAATTGCGTGTTGGGTGGCGCCTCAACGGCGCGTTTTACTTCGTTAACAGAGTGAAGAAATGAAAACATAAAATATTTGATATTAACGAGGCAATTAAAATAATTTGGGGTATTATAGTGGAAATCATACCCACAGCCTGTCGCGTTTACTGTTGAATTACGATGTCCTAAGTACATTAGTAAGACTTCAGCTTTCTAAAGGACATCACAGATTCTAGCTTCTCAATTAAAGCAAAGTACTCTGTTAACCCGAGAAACTTAAAAATCATACTATTGTAACCGAAAAACAGACAAACTGCGCTTCAACTTGTTGGAAGTTTAAAAAACAACCATCGCGAACCAAGGCAAACGAAAAAAAATTTTGATATGTAAAGATTGTTTGTTTATACTTTTCTTAAAACTAAAGATTATTCAAATCTGAATTCAGATAGGAAATCAGCACCCCGAGAAACTAAAGTCATTATATTTTACGGAACAATGGAGAAATACTGTTTCCTTGTGTAATTGATATCTTTTCCTCCCGTACAGTATATTCAATAAGAATTGGAAGTTATTATTGTATGAAGACCAGTGTGGGGCAGTGGGATAGTGTCAGACTTTAAAAGAGATTGTGGTTTAATTGTGGGCTCAATCTCTACTTTCAGAAATAATTACGAAAAATGTCTCAAATTTTGTGCGAAGTAAATTAAATATAAAAAAAATCAGCTTCACGCTGTATCCCGCACACAGCAGGGTAAGCAGAGGGAACCTAGTGTTAAGACACTCCGTTCCCCACTTACCGCCAAGTTCTGGAGGCATTGCGTGTTGAGTGGCAGAACTCAACGACGCGCTATGCCTCGGCATCACAGCGAAGAAATGGAAATATAAATGTAATTAAAAATTTAATCTCCTCGAGTGGGGATCGAACCCACAACCAGTCGGTTTTACAGTCACACTGTTCCACGACTGGCCTCGAAATGAAATATTTCAACATTATATACTTTCTATCAATCATGCCTTTCAAAAAAACATTCGGCTTAGTATCCAAACTAGTAAACATATCAACCAAAAATTTATTGATGTAAATAAACCATATTGTTCGTTCATAAATATAACTATAAAAAATGTCACGCATAAACAACGGTCAAAGACAAAGGCAAGCTAATAAAGAATGTCTAATGTAATTACCGTTCTTATACTAACATTACTAGGTTTAGGGCACACTTCACTTTGTGGCCACATTTGAAATGGTAATGGACACATCAAAATATTGTAACGAGTAATTACTTTTAGACTCGAAAGTTTGAGCTATTTTGAATCCTATTCCTACAGCTTTAGAGAACAAAATATTTTATTTGTATTTTTTATATTAATGGATGTCTGATATTAAGTTTGATGTAAAAGTTTTATATCTTGATTGTTTATGTTTTGTTTAATCAATTCTTACGAAGAAAAATTAATGAATAAGAAAAAAAATGCATTGGCTCGTATGTCGCCGGATTGGTGGCACACGATGTCTTATCATTATAGAAGGTTGGCCGGTCTGTCGATCCCTAAGTTTATTTAAAAAAAAATCAGCTTCACACCGTATCCCGCACACAGCAGGGTAGGTAGAGGGAACCTAGTGTTGAGACACTCTGTTCCCCACTTTCTGCCAGATTCTGGAGGCATACTCTGCTGTGTGCGGGATACAGCGTAAAGCTGATTTAATTTATTTCTTCCTTTCTCGGAATTTTCGTCTCAATCAGTGCTTTTGTTTAGTGTTTTTGTTGGTTGTACTCTTACTTTATGATCTCTTTCATACAATTTACTCG
Organism: Heliconius hermathena; assembly: GCA_013403705.1. Lineage (NCBI taxonomy): Eukaryota > Metazoa > Arthropoda > Insecta > Lepidoptera > Nymphalidae > Heliconius > Heliconius hermathena. Next base: position 1,016 of record JAAIXJ010001231.1, on the reverse strand, counting down.
AGGCTTTATAGTCCTATCACTTTTCTCTTTATTTCTACGACATCTCTATCACTTCCGAAATTGAAGAAATTGTATAAAGAACGGTTTTTTCGATAAGAATATTAATAAAGTAACTACCATGCGACAATATTGTCAATAGAAACTTTAAGTTATGTTTCGCAAGCACATATCTTTTATGTGTGAAGATTATATGTATGTATCAGCGGCCAGTCGTGGCGCAGAGGCACAAAGTGTGACTGCAAAATCGACTCGTTGTGGGTTCGATTCCCACTCGAGGAGATGAAATATTTATTTACATTTATATTTTCATTTCTTCGCTCTGGTGTCGAGGCAAAGCGCGGCGTTGGTTTCCGCCACTGAACCCGCAATGCCTCCAGAACTTGGCGGAAAGTGGGGAACGGAGTATCTTAACACTAGGTTCCTTCTGCCTACCCTGCTGTGTACGGGATACAGCGTGAAGCTGAAAAAAAATCACGACATCAACTACAACATAATTATACATAATCTAATAAATGTATAAAAATATTTCTAATTACACTAGCTAGCGGCATGTAAATTCTGATCTCGTGAGAATTCTGTAATAAAAAATATCATATATTTTCCTCCACAATTAATCAATTCAAAGGGTCCAGGATAAGCCGCATTTAATGTGAGGTTAACATATATTGAAGAGTCCTAAATCTTGAAATCTCGGTTTTTTTATCAGTTTTTTACTATAAAAAAAATGTTAGGGATTCTACTACATTGATTAATGTAGCAGAATCCAAAACATTTTTTATCTATAACTACCAGGGAAGTAATAGTTTTTCTCAATTGTCTTCTATGTACAGACACCGATCAGTTACAATTTTTTTATAAGTATAGATTACACAAGCTAAATAATGTTCCCCCAAAACGTAGATCCAATAATGCGACGTATACAAATATAAGTCGTAATTCATCCATTTTTAGCATACGAATAATCCATGTATCTCTACATTAGAAGAAGCTAAAACGGAAATAGTTGATCTTAAGAA
>JAAIXJ010001227.1:0-12160 GCA_013403705.1 Heliconius hermathena | reverse complement strand
TTGAGTGGCAGAACTCAACGCCGTGCTTAACCTCGACACCAGAGCGGAGAAATGGAAATATAAATTTAAGAAAATATTTCATCTCCTCGAGTGGGGATCGAACCCACAACCACCCAGTTTTACAGTCACACCTCATGCCGCTGCGCGACGACCGGTCTCATATATATATACATCATGTATATTGTTAAAATTGGATAATATTAGAGTATAATGATATAATGAGTATATTGGTAAAAGGTCGTTTTCGCTAAATATTAATCACTGAGGTAGTTCGTGCGAAAAAGTCGGTAAGATATTTTCAAATTTTCTCGGAGGAATGGAAGCGTACGTTATAATTTACGTTTTTAAGGTCACCGAATCTTAAGGTAACATTTGAAAGAAAAAGAATAAAAATGCTATGATTTCGTTTCTTATCTTTTCGTAATCATATTAAAGAATAACTCGATTTGTTTAAAGGTCAGTCGTGACGCATGGATATAATAGTGTGACTATGTAAACATGACTGGTCGTGGGTTCGATCGTCACTCGAGGAAATGAAATACTTATTGAAATTTATATTTTCATCCCGTCGCCGTGGTGTCGAGGCAAAGCGCCGTGGTTTATTGTAATAGGTCTAAGTTCAAATTCAGTTGTCTTGGTGATGTCATGTATTTACTCGTAATTATATTAACATATATACTATACATGTACATATTCGGTTATTCTAAAATATATATTTTTATACCTATATGTATTTTTTTAATATTATGCACCTTATAGGTCACTTTTCCTTCAGAAATAATAGTAAGGTAAGAGAGATAGAGGGAGATCTCGGTTGATTTTTATTTCATTTTCTCATTCACTATATGTGTATATCGTAGTGTATGGTTCTTACAAGCTGAAAATCCCTACAAAGCTCACCTAAGATTATTGGATAATTGTGACTCAGTCTATTGTCAATACAGATCGGATAAGGGAGTAATATGGTGTATTAGTATTCGCTATCTATACTAGTAAAATAAAATAAATCAGCTTCACGCTGTATCCCGCACACAGCAGAGCAGGCACGGGGGACCTAGTGCTAAGACACTCCGTTCCCCATTTTCCGAATTATGGAAGCATTGCGTGTTGAGTGGTAGAACTCAACGCCGCGCTTTGCCTCGACGCCAGAGCAAACAAATGAAAGTATTAATTATTTCATTACTTTTAGTGGGAATCTAAACCATAATCCGTCGCGTTTACAGTCACACACTTGTGGCCTGCGCCACGACTGGCCTCAATCTAACTAAATCTATACTGGTATTTTATCAATTTGATAGTAAAGTACACATTTACTTATTATATATGTCTGTTTAACCTAAGAAAACAGTACACAAAATATATATTATTCTATAATTGACCAGCTTTTACTTCCAGCTTCCAGTCCAGTGAGTTACATCGACCTAATTGACAAAAGAATTTTTCAATTTGTAGCAGCAGTTCCTGAGATTAGTGCAATTAATCGAACAATCTCTTTAGGCAGTTCACGTTCCCCACTTTCCGCTTTTTTGAGGCATTGCATATTGAGTAACGGAACACTATTTCCCTGCTAAGAGATGCTAAAATTAAGATACTCGACATTGAATGTTTTGAATTTTAAGGGAATGCCAGAAAAATCATGATTAGAAACTGGTTCCTTTTTCTTAAGAGTGATTGATAGATTATCATAGAGAGAGTATTAGATAGAGGTAAGAGTAACTAAGAGCTGAAAATAATAAATTATTCTATTTACCATTACTGTTGCGGAACCGCAACCGATCAGAACTGATCAGTATTTTTTTTTAGTTTTATTAATTTATTATTTCATTAAAAGCTACACTAGTTCCTTTCTAGGCCTCTAATTTTTTAATGCTATTTATTGTATAACCCTTTTAAGATTAAAGACAAGTAGTCTTTGTTCTATCGTCGGCTTTTTCCATTGGAAGCGATTGGTCAGAGTAATATATTTTTTTTAATTACCACGACGACGGCTAGAAATTAACATGCCAGTTGGGCTTCTTAGAATAACTCGATTTGCAAAATCGATTTTAAAATAAACATCAGACAATGGTAAAGCGAAATAATTTTAAAACGGAGTGTGTGAATTATCAAAATAATGTAATAACTTAAAAAACTATTTAATTTGAATAACTATTCTTCTATTGACTATATTGAGGCCATGATGGCGCAGTGGCACAAGCGTGTGACTGCCTACCCTGATGTGTGCGTACAGCGTGAATCCGATTTTTTTAATGAAACTTAATAAAAAAAATAAGGATTATTAAACAACAGTGTTTGTTGCTTCATTCACATGTATGTACATAAGCTGCTTGCTTCCCAATAGTTAGTCATTGATCCAATCCGAATGTGTACCAGATCAGCAAATCGTATTAAACCGAATGGTCTGCCGGCTTACTATACTAATCTAGCCGACCGTGAACCGCATTAATTGATATCGGAGGTTCCTCAATACGTACTTTAAGTGTTTTTAAGATTAAACAGTTATTTTCAATGATAATAAAAATGATTTTAATAACGTTTTATACGTTACTAAAAATATTAATTTGAACGTAGTAAAATTAGCAACAGCGCCTTTTGAAAGCGCGTCCAAGATTGATTCGCGGGATCAATTACTTGTATTTCCAAGCGTTTATACGTTTCTAAAAAAATATTTTTCTTTTCTAAGTATGATTAGTACTTTAAAAATAATAAAAACTATTAAAATTCTAATCTAAAAAATACTGTAATGTTATTACTAATGTGTATGACTCAAGTTAAGGCTTAGGCTGTATGACGGTTTTCTCACAAGGGGTAAGCCGTTAAACTGCAAAACCGCCGGAAACGTACAAATTACGGTTAAAAACACGAAACTGGCTACGACTTTCACTGTTTTAAGGTGGATTTCAAGTAAGATCAGAAGACATGTGTTGTTGCTCTAATACTAAGGAGTAAAAAAATAAAACGTCGTCGAAAATTTCGCAAATATTGTGTCCTTCCGTTTTAAGTGAGGGAAGGTGTGAATTAACACTACTTTCCCAGGATCTCTCTGCCTACCCTTCTATTGATATGATTGTGGGATACAACCTGAAGCTATAAATAACAAATACCTATAGACAAAAAAATGCTAGCAAATGAATTTAAATGTCTCTATAAATATCGACATTCACGATTTTATCACAAATCCGGTTAAATAGTTTCATTTAATATGTTTAAATGAAACTATTTAACCGGATTGTATCTGAGTATATTTGGAAACCCAACGTTTCGAACTTATCACGTCACGGGTCACGGACTACTGCAAAGTACTTGTTAATCCAATTGATTAAGTTTTACTTAAATATAATTTAAGCAAAATAAAATAAAGAGAAACCAAATCCAGAATAAATGATTGACCAATCCATCCAACCTCCTAAGGTAATGTCAAATGTATCGTTTGACACGCAATGGATTGAACGCTGTAGCCTCAAATCATAACCGATACGACGAGTACTGACGAGAGAATCAATATGTGTCGACTTGAGTCGAATTCGATCACATCGTCACGATCGGACGTTGAGAGCCTTCAGTATTGCTTGTTACTGGTGACAAGTGAGTGTTATATACGTAAACACTTTATTAGGTTTTTATAGCGGGGCCTTGGCAGAGTTCTTTATTAATTCTTCTATTGCTGCTCCTGGATATCATAACAAAAGGTTTTCTCCTGCTCACCAGATTTCCAACGCCACTCATTGAAGTGTTGTGTTGTTTGAATTACATTATAGGTTTCTGCCCTTTCGATGGTCATAGTTGCTGTAGTGATTTTTCATTTTTAGGGCCCGAGTGTTAGATTTTTATTAAATGAAATCTTCATCTCTCCATTTCCATTCCATGCAACCTAGACACAAAATAGCGCTAAGAAACTTATTTCTTACTTTCCGCCGAATTTTCAAGACCATTATGTGTTGAGTGGTTGATCTTAACGCCGTGCTTTATCTAAAAGCACAGGAGAAAAAATATCAAACTCTCAAACGCGTTAAATTGCATTTACAGTCAGACGCTTTCACGCTACGTCACGACGAGATGGTCACGATTTTTATTTTAGATTATTATGTAACACGCGTATTTCTAAAGCCTCTAGTAAATTGAGCTTGGATATGTCTCTGTGTGCTCTATGATATCGTACTTTCCATAACGGATGATTGATTGATAAAGTGTTTCAATCCACGATTAAAGGCAAATAGCACATAGATTTTTTTATTACGCACATAGCTGGGTAGGCAGGGGGAACCTTCGATATTTAGTGCTCCTCATTATTATACTTTCGGTACCCACTTTCCGCCGGATCCTAAAGGCTGAGTGGCGGAGCTCGACCCCGCACTTAGCGTAATATATTATTAATTTATTTGTTAAAAATAAACTAGAATTCTAATAACATAAGAACATAGCTACATAGAAATAATATCGCGTGGATACCCAAATAGTAAAAATATTTATCTAAGCTAAACGCAGCAAAGTGTTTGTTACTTTGTTGCGCATTTTTGGCTCGTTCTCAACAACTGTACGGTAGAGTATACGAGTGTGGAGAAACAATAAGTGGTAAATATTTTGCTATTCTATCGCTTGAGGGTATCTTTAGAGTAAAAAGTATGTTTGGTGTATGCCAAAATATTAATGACTTTTTTAACTGTAGACTCGAAGGTTGTGGGTTCGATTTCTACTCGGGGGAATGAATCGGAGTATTCAAACATACAGATGACGTTCATTTATTTATAGATAATATGACGTCATATTTAAATCAGCAAATAGTATATTAAAATTGATTTTAAATTCAATATTACTTAAAACTGGAGATATGGAGGAAGTATTGTATAAAACATTACTTTATTATAAGAAAATATCCAAGTAGCTTGGTTAGTTGCTACTAGGAGGAATGAACTAATTCATGTCTTCACTCTCATATCACCTACAATGACTTGAAAATTTGGGCAGTAAGTGGCGATTGGATTGTCTTAATACTACCTACCCCGCTATACTGTATGAAGTAAAAAACTGAAATTCAGCCTAGTTAGCCTATAGTCTATAAAATATCGTCATATAAAATTTCAAAATAGAAACTATGCGAAGCCAGTGTGAGTAACTAGGTAAAGCAAATATTTGAAATCCACATAGACATAGTCGTGGCAGCCATAAAATAGTGTCAGGTATTTCGTTAAAAGCCGTGACTATTTGGATTGGTTACAAGAATGTTAGCTGCATTTCGATTTGTACTACTATACTATATTTCCGAAAGAAATTCAGGCCTCTGTCACTTTTACTGGGAAAGCGACAAATCCGTCATTTGTTTAAATGGTTTTTTATAGCCATATGATACAGACGTATACAGTTACGTTCTGTAAGTTAAATGGGTTACGTAGAGTTCTTTATTCTAATGATTAGGAAAAAAAAGTTTAATCGTTCCTGTCTTTTAATTTCGTTTTTTTTATTTCTATTGACGGTAGATCTGGATATTTGATAGTTATTAATTTTAGCTTGATACCTCTGAGCTATTATGAAAAGAGCGATTTTAGCAAATCAGACAAACAGATCGACACCCGTTGAAAATCATATATCTATTTAGTATTAAAAAAACAGTAAAAAATTGTGTCTATATCAGTACATTTAATGTAAATATGTATAAATATGTATGTATTTTGAATTTGAATTTCGTGTAAATTATAAAAGAAATAATATGGGGGTGGAAAACCACTGATAAATATGAATCTGCGGTTTTAAATATGTTTGTCTATTTTTAAACACACATCTTCTGATCTACTGGACGTATTTGAATGAAACTTTTTCATTGATTTTGAAGACTGGCACACCTGATATATACCCATAATGGGCAAATCAAATTATAAGAAATAATTAAATACATCCTTAACAAAAGTTGTTGAGCGTAATGACCAATTTATCATTGCCTTTGGAAATCTGTGAAATCTGTTGAACAACCAAGACGTGTCAGCTAAACTATACAAAAAATGAAACTTCGCCTTGTACAGAAACTAACTGCCTCTAGCAGCCAGACGAGCGTATTGAGTGACGGAACCCAACGCCAAACTTTATATGAAATAAATTATAAATACATCATATCTAATATATAAAAATGCATTTTATTTACTAAGCACGTACCTTCTGAAACGTCTCAATCTGCGGAATATAAGGAATCAAAGCATTACACCATTACTTTATGTTGAGTAATAGCCCTAGTTTATGTGTGACAAAAATTGTGGATTTATATATGCTTAGAAATTTCTTTACATTATTTAATTTTTAAAATATACGTGGCGGCGTAGGACAGCGTCCGATGGTTGTGAGTTTGAATCTTACTCTTACAAGAATTAAACTTAGACGATGAGACACTTCGGGAAGACAAAGCTTGGCAATTTCGATGGAAAATGAAAAATGGTGTTTAGACACTAATCATTGTCTACTATGGGTATTGGAAAACATGGAAAATATAGAGACACTACCCAATTGTTTACAATACTTTTAACAATATCTACGCCCACTTATAAAATTTATATATATACAGTCTAGACTGATTTTTTATTATCACGTACGACTATATTTTTTATGCAAACCAAAGAGAAGCATTGTTTATTATTTGAAAGAGAGCAAAGGTGTCTCAAAATTATTTTTGTAGTGCTTAAGTATTCTTAGCGGGCGTCGTGTCGCTCATTTTGTAAGCCACACTTTTGAAACTTCGGTCTCAACGCATGTTGTATGTAGTAGCGACGTTTTTCAAGTCGTTGCATTAAATGTTTCTTACGTGGACATTTTAAAATATTCTTATTACAAAGAAACTGTAAGGATTGTAAGTAATTTTTTTTCGTCTGCACAACCAAAGACAACCGTCGCATCTTCGTAGAAGCCATAGTTGTTGGTTCGTCCCATTTTAAAGGAATACATTTTAATTACCTCGTTCTGGTAACAAGGCAAAAGGCTGCGTGAGTTCTAAAACGCAATGTCTCAAAAATTTAGTGAACGGTGGATAATAGAGTGTCTCAACACCAGGGAAAGGGTACTACTTTTGCTAGTGATTATTTTTCTAAGCTTTATATTATATTTTTATATCCGCACCGAAAATATCATACTTCTTCAAGCTGACAGCAGAGTCTTAATAATAAATACCCGATTTTCCATTTGGGTACGGGTAAGTGTGGAATAACAACTTTAAAATATTAAAAAAGTAATAAGGTTGTTTGAAATAAAAATGTGACGTCACATTGAAATCATGCCAAGGGTTGTTAAGATACTGCTCATTGCTTTTGTTTGTCATTGTAATATCATTTTATATATGAAATTGTACTGTGTGATTTAAAATAAATTTATGTAAAATGAATGAAAGATATATTTAATGCATTGTTTCACAAAATGCTTCTTTTAATTTTGTAGAAAAAAAAATATTTTAATTTATTGTGGATTTTATATCACTTTTTATTATTTCATATTTTATGTGCATTTTTATATTTAGCTTCGTGGGTTACGGAAAGAGAACTTGATACATTCTTCATGGTTTTGTCTAAGAACCAGAAGCCAAATTATAATAAAGATTTAATTTAATTTGCATAAATGTGTATATAATATTACAATATTTTTGGAACTACTTTTGTTAAAAGGTGATGTAGGGAGGTAATATAGCAAAGATGATCATAAAGTCAACGCAAATAATTCGCAGGACGTAACTAATAGGCACATAATTGATATACATAAATAAGAATAAAACAAAATCATTTATAAAAATGATTTGTTTCATTTCCATTATTGCATTTAAATTAAAATATCAATTTTTTATTCTAATAACAATTATACGAGTAAGAGCAGTACTATTACTAGTACTATTTTATGCAGTAAAAAGGGCTGAAGAATAAACATTTTTACGAGAGTCATGTAAAAAGGATGAATAAATCAGTTGAATGCAAGGTGCCAGAGGAATCTCATATACTAAGACGTTTTCAATGATTTTGGTAAGACCTCTTACATTTTGCTTTTATCGCACGTCTACAATAAGCGTACGCAATTTTTACGTAAATTATTGTTTATTTCATTGAAAAAGATTTTTTTTTGTTTAGGTAAACTGAAGTGTTTGAAACTTCGGATTTCAAACACTTTAGTTATATGTGGATGGGTGTGTGTACATAAAAGATATATAAGAAATAATTTTATTCGTGGCCTTTAACGATCCGGCAAATTCTGAAGACATTGCTTATTAAGAGGCGCCACTCAACGCTGCGTTTTGCTATTTTACTTTAGCAATAATTCGTACCGCTCGTTTTTAAATTCGAAAGAGACGTTCACAGTCTGCAGCACGACCCCATATGTCTATACCATACTGCAAGGAGGATTGAACCGACGCAAAATAGCAAGTTCGAACCGCGCCTGTGGCTATGGTTGACGCTACGCGACTTAATACAAAACAAGCCGAGGATAGCTTTATAGTTAACTGCTGTATGTGTTCATCCCATTTTAGACTATGGTCCACATGACAACCGAGAAATTTCGCAATATTTACTTGCTTAATAGAGTTTCCTCTTATTTTTACATTTAATGGCTTATCGACTCGACCCACAAGATTAAATTTTATAAACTGAGTTTTTTCAGTGTTAAGGACTAAGCCATTAATAGAAAACTACTCATGCAAACAGGTGGCTATATTATTTAAGCCTTGCTTCAAGTTGCTGACGGATAACTCAGCAACTACTACCGCAACATCATCTGCATACATAAAAACTTCACCTTTTTTATATAATGAGGTAAATCATTCAACAAAATAGGTAATGCAATATTTGAGAGGGAAGATCCTTGCGGGACCCCATTATCAGATGTGAGTTTAATTGATTCTAGACAAGATTCTTCGTCAACTATCGCCTGACATCTTTGAGACATAAAGTCTTAAGCTTAGATTAAGCGCTGGGCCATCAATTCCATAATGTCTAAATTTTATTTTTAAGATTGTTTCATCTGCGATATCAAATGCCTTGGAGAGGTCGCAGAGAAGTAGCGCTACTTGCATTTTTTGTTCGCGTGCCCCTAATATTTTTAAAAGAACTCCCTTTTTAAAAGAACTCCCTCCGAAGGGGTAGATCGACCACTCCAGTACGCATATTGGCGGTTTGATAGTGCATCTGTGTCCAACAAAAAGTTCGTAAGACGGGAAGGAAGAAAAGAATACTCTCATTTTATTTTGTTTCAATAAAATAGAATGTTTAAAATTTTATGAATAAGTACTCGTCTAAACCTTAGATTATGTAACAGTCCATTAGAAATAGCTTGCTAAATGATTGACACCGTCACATTGTGCGCTCTGCTCTCTTTGGCTCCGTTCTCCTCAAGGGATGAAATGTGATGCTTTAACATATAATATTTTTTTATTTATAAAAAGAAATAATAGCGTTTGCGTTAGCGTAGGTAGCGTTAGCGAGCTCAGAAGAATTCGTAAGCCCTAAAAAACCATTTAAATGTCCGAGTAGAGTCCGACTCGCACTTAACCTTATAATAAAAAAATAAAAAAGATGTTGAACACTAGGTCGTCTTAGCGTTTAAAACTCACTCAATTAGATATCAACATTCAGTGTATTTCCTTTCTGAAATAATATTACAAAAATTGTAGACTACAAAATAATAAGATAAAAGATAATATTAAAATTCCATCCTATTCTATTTTATTATTATAGTAATGTCTTACAGTACACAATTTACTTCGAAATTGCTATAAGGCGCTCTGGTTATTCCCGAGACAACGTTCTTGGGGGTAAGGTCAAAGAGTTAAATGTTTCATTGCTTTATGCTTCACTTCTTTTTCTTCTGTTGAGAAATTTTCAATATGACGAGGTCAGCCGTGGCACGGCCTCGGTCGGGTTAACAGTAGGTTCCCTCTGCCTACCCTGCTGCGTGAAGCTAATTAAATTTTTCAACTTGGCGGTGACATGCCGGACCGTCACGTGGAGACGACACGGGTTTCTGTAAGACATTTAATTAAATACCGCTGCAAGCGCTAATTAGGTTCAACTACTCATAATGATATAACAAACAATGTTATACGAGTTTTGTAAGAAGTATAGTATTTGCTGATGAAAATAAACAGCTTCGCGCTTTTTTCACTTTCCATTTTTGGACCAATTAGAGATTGAACCCAATATCATCGCGTTTTCAGTCGGTATACTTTTGTTAGCTTATATGATATATGCCGCACATATAAAAGTAGGCAGAAGAAACCTGGGAATGTAGTGTTAAGATCATGAAGACACTTCCGTTTCCCAATTTCCGCCGAATCTGTAGTTTTTAGAGCCGGAACTCAACGCCGTGCTTTGCCTCGTTACCAGAGTGAACAAATGAAAATATTAAAATTTAATTTTCTCGTGTTAGAAACGTACCCATAACCTGTCACATTAACAGTCTGATCAGCTGGTGCCCCTGCGTCACGATGGCCTATAAGAAATATGTTTTAAATAATAATAATGTAATAATGATTGATTCTTGTCTTCGACATAGCTCGTTTCTTCTACACACAACATAGCTTGAAAATAATTTAAAAACTTAACCGATTAAAATAACTACAAAAGAGAATACTTGAGACTTACATGCAGGAACAGTAAGTACTAAGTTAACTAGACAGTCCTGGTTACAAACTATGGATACGTTTCGTTAGGATTTTGCGTTGTTTTAGTAATCGTTTTACTTAGACTTCATAGTAGTTTGTTTGAGCTTTTTTTATTTTTTTTAGCTCTATCTCATAGTAGAATAGGCAGAAAGAATGTCTATTCTCTATTCTCCAATCGCTTTCCGCCGAAATTGCACACAATGTATTCTGTTTAGTACTCAATATTTTTGTATTTATTTTTTCGTCCATTAGTGGTACATGGTGCGTACTTTTATACTTATTATTAATATTCTGCTTAATTTTAACCTTATACAAGGACTCAGTTACTTAGTATTTTCTATAAGAATTCAATATTTTCTAACATATTTAAATGTTTACTTACTCCCTACGTAGAGTTCCGCGTTCTACTTAACACACGCGCTTAAAAAATTGTGCGGTACGGTACTAGTACATAGCATGAAGCTTAAATATTAAATTGGTATATCAATATTACCTTCTTTTTTCAATTGTGATGAATTCATATTCCTACGATCGACCCTCTCAGATGCATTCTCACAAACAAATACATAAAAACATTTCGAATAATATCTTTTCTAAATGCAAATAGCAGTACAGTAAGCGTTATTACCGCAATAAGGTTCTTATGAGAGTGGTATATACAAACTGACAATCTTTATTTATATCAATTAGAATATTGGAAACAGAACTTTCTTTGAAGTCAAATTGCTTGGTACTCTTTTTTTATTTTTTTTATTTTTATTGTATTGTTTTTTTCTGTATCTAATTGATAATGATATACTTCATATATTAGTATATGAAGAAATGAATATTTACATTTTAAATGATGAAGCATTTTTAGCGTCCGCTTGAAATATTTTTGCTCATAAAAGCGTAAAAAAAAACAAATGATCTTTCAAACGAATAGCAGGAGCATGTAGAATATATTTAAAAACATATTACCAATTTTATTTTTGTAAATAGGATTTTTAGAAAATGGGATGATGCCTCATATCCATTTGAAGACAAAAATAAAAAGAAACCCTAAGCATTATACTTCATTTCTATTCTTACATTATCGTTGAAACTATATCAAAATGAGTGAATACGTAATAAATAACATAATTTACTGTAAACACATTGTGGATTAGATTTCCATTCCTGAAAATGAATTGTTTTCATTCAAATACAAATTAGGCCGGTCGTGGCGCAGCGGCACGAGGTGTGACTGTTGCCTACCCTGCTGTGTGAGGGATACAGCGTGAAGCTAATTTTTATTTTAAATACAAATTAATATTTTTTTCACCGCTGGGGTAACCATATAAAGTGTAGCGTTGAGTTCCGCTATTTAACATGGTATGTCTCGAAAAATGGGCAGTTCCTGCGAGGAGCCTTTCCTCGACCTATTCTGTTAAATGTATCCCACATTTAACAGAATAGGCGTAGCGTAAATTTAGTATCCCATCAAAAACATAAATGTAAAATGGAAGCCAAGTTCAGTACTATGATATATGCCGTGGTTGTTGACTTCAGCGATAAAAGAAGTGA
>JAAIXJ010001243.1:0-10717 GCA_013403705.1 Heliconius hermathena | reverse complement strand
TTTTTTTTTTTTTAATTAATTATATTATTTACCAACACAATTTAGTTGTGGTATGGATCGTTACACTGTGACGCAACTATTGCGTCAAATAGCAACTATTTAATATAATTTTTAATAGCTAGATACTTAATTTACATAAAATCTTTACATATATAATATTATTGAAGACTTTGAAAATTACCTGGAAAAATACACACAAATAATATTAGTTTTTGTTAGTCAATTTAATCTATTACATAGCACGAACTTGAGTGCGAACCAACTTCAAAGCCCTAATCAAAACTTGACAAAAAGTTGGATACAACATTTATGATAACATTTACATTGATATTAAATCAATATACTAGTTATTTATAAAACTACGACCATATTTGAACTAGTCACAGATACAAGGTAACTCATAAGTAAGCCTTTAGTGTCCCGACGGAGAAATATTGTGGACCTACTAAAGCGGGTTTATAGTGTTATTTATAGGACCTAGATTATTTTGTAAACAACTTGTACCTGTGAGTTTGTACGAGTTTTAAAATTTAGGATGCAAAAACCAAAAATGTAGACTTAAAATAAAATTGTAAGGTTATCGTGGCGCAGTAGCACCTGACTGGAAACGCAATTCTTGTGGTTTCGAGTTTCACAACTGAGGTGGAATAAGTTATAGTAACAAGATAAAATAGAAGGCGGAACTGGAATACTGAGGGGAGAGTTGGGAACGGAGCGTCTTAATACTAGGTATCTCTGTTATCTTTGCTATGGTGGTTGCGGTGGTAAAATTGAATACTTTACATTCTACACCTTTCAAACCATTTTATAAAAACCTTTTAATAAAGTATATAACAGTAAAAATAAACACAGAAGGGTAGGCAGAGGGAACCTAGTGTTAAGACACTCCGTTCCCCACTTTCTGCCGAGTTTTGGAGCTTGCATTGCGTGTTGAGTGGCGGAACTCAACGCCGCGAATAACATAACGAGTATATAACGAGGGTATAACAGTAGATTATAATTATTGGATATGCGCATATTCGATAGTCCATGTAACAAACTAAATTGTACCCCGTGCTCGCTAAATAATAGCGTCACATCTGTCATTGCAGTTGTACTAATGACAGGGACATGCTGACGTTTTCAAATATACTATAGACTAGCGGCCCCCGTGCGGCTGCGCCCGCTTGGAATATACGAATGTTTATTTAAGTGCATTTGAGATTGTTGTTGGCAAAGTAAACGGTTGAAGACCTACTTCAGTTTGCGGGTATATGCACTCATTTTGTATGAAATAAATTACAAATATAAGTTCTATGAAATATCTATAAGGTTTTACTTTTCAGATTTTTCCCTTTCTTTATTTCCTAAATTTTATAGCCGTAGGTATACGGCAAGTTTTTGATTACGCGGCGGACCTTATACAAAATGAATCATATTTTAACGGCGTTGTATTAGAAACTTAATTTCTATGCTCCAAGGAACTGTAAGCCTGGGTACTGTAACTGATATCTCAAACATCTTTGAATATCTTATTTAATATAATAATGCCTTGGCTCGTGATGTGTCTAGTGGTTAGAATCGTTTATAGTTGTGATCGTGAAGAACCCAAAATCTTTTAGAGATTCAGAGGTAACAGTATTAAGAATTCCATATTATGCCATTAGAAGGTATCGCTTTAATAAGATATAATATTTGCCATCAGAAGTTGTTCTTGTGTCAGTTATTTAGATAACTGGAAACTCGACAATATGACATTGTCATAACTCGAAGCTCGTCCGAGGAAAAGCCAAGAGCGCGTCCTATCTTCCTCTCCACTATAACTGCGAACTAGTTATAATAAAAGGAAGAAAGAGTACTGGCNTTAGACTGTCAAGGTCATAGTCGATATATTAATTATTTTTATTCCTCAACCAGTAGACAAACTAAAGTCTGCCACTAAGTATAAAATGCCCGGAGAAAACTGTAACAGTATGTACCTTGGGTATAAGTTAAAAATAAATAAATAAATAAAATAAAATATGCATGGCAATACACATAAATAACATAGTTAATTATGAATAATACAAACTATATATTTTATTTTATTTATTTATTTATTTTAAACTTATACTCAAGGTACATACTGTTACAGTACTCAACGCGACTTCAATTAAAATGGTCTTGGCAGATGGACAGACGGACAGACGGACAACAAGGTTATCCGTCCTATAAGGGTTTTCTTTTTTTTCTTTTAAGATACAGAACCCTAAACACTGATTAATTAATTTAATTTGGTTATTTATACTGTTATGCATTAAATAAATCGTAATATAAGTGTTATGGAAATTGATTCGATTTTGCATAAATTGTTATACTTAATAGTTAAATGTTTAGTTATTTCACATCTGTCTAGGTAACGTAACACACTGCAAACGTAGTTTTTCTTAAATAAATTTCAATTCTGCAAAAAATCAGAGTAAGTCCCTAGAGTTATATAGATACATTGCTCCACAAATCTCTATTTATCATTGAGAAATGTTCTAAATATTGGGTGGTAGGTGGGAAATATAGTAATGGACCCTTAACACTGAGTTCCGTCTGTCTACTCAGCTATATGTGGGACATAGCTATTTTTTTGTATAATTTTTTTTTTGTATAAAAAAAGCATAATTAAAAATAACATTCCGCATGGTATTAGTTATAAGGAAATGTGAGTTAAATAGTAGTAAAAATAGATGACACGATGTACCTTACGAAGTGGCTCTCGATTTAACATCGACACAATTTATAAGCATATGTAAAATAGTACAGGGGCCACCTGTTAATGTTAAATGAACATTAAATGATAAAACTAATATTTTTCTCTGAAAAGTATATTATTTTTAGAGAAAAATATTAGTTCTATTATTTAATGTCGTACATATACACAAGTGATCTAATTTAAATATCATTACAAACTTTTCTTTGACTTGTCGTATTATTATGCATGTTAGTGTTTGTTAAATTTACAAGCTGGATTTGTCACACCACTTCCACTTCCCAGTTTTTTGAGCAGATTGAGCTGGAATTTGAATTTCGATAGTTCTGATGAGAATAAAATGACATAATTATGCTCAATATTGAATCCTCATCCAAAATTATAGCTGCGGCAAAATAGCACGTTACAAATTTTTGCACAACTCACATAATATGGGTATATAATGAAAAAAAATCTATAAAACTTGTTTTTAAAAAGCTTTTTTAAAGGTATTTTTTTTTACAATTCCTAAAAATAATATTTTTTTATCCTTAATGTGAAATAGCACTTTAATTGTGTTAAAAAGAAGTACACAAATGTTTATGTGATAAGTGGTGATAACATCCGTTCCGTATCTGTAATTATAATTTTATAATAAATAATTAAAAAAACTATTTATTTTAATTAAAAATAAGCAAGTTCTGCGTTCATCGCTTTGACTATGATAGCATCAGTTTATTAAAGTTTAATGGATACATTTAAATAGTATTGATACGATACTATAATAAATCGGGCTCATAAATTAAAGAAATCATAAAATTTTATGGTTGTAATAGCATGTCAGTCTGCACGTGATATTTAATAACGAGTATAAATATAATATAACAACAGGAATAAATTTAATTTAAATTCTTTGTTACTTTTTGTATTTTAATAAATAAACCTAAGTAATATAATTATATAATTATTTCTATTATAAGTTCTTAAATAATATAATTATATAATTATAAATTATTTCTATAGTAACATTCAAACGTTGAACAGTTTGTTTAGTGAAACGTTCTAATCTCAGGAACTACTGGACTGATTGAATAATTATTTTTTTGTGAAACAGTTGATTTTGAAACCGACTGTCAGTTAATTATAAATTTCTGTGTTTAAGATATTATTTAAATATAAATCGGTTCAGCGTATCTTATTTTCTATATATTAAAATAATTTTATAATTACTTCTTTGTATAAGTGTTTAAAAATAATACATTTTTTGTGATTGCAAAATAACTATGTATTTTCATGTGGATGTAGTTAACACTATACTAAAAGACAAACTAACGATTTTTATATTTATGTGCCTTTCTTTTTGTTTGTCCGGAATTTGACTCAAAGATAGAAGAGTTAGTGGAACAATATATTTTTGATTCCGGAAATCTAGCGGAGTATCTCCCCCGAATAGATATGAAATAACCAAACATTTTATAATCCTATAGTTTAATCAGACGATGCTGCGAGCGAGCCGCTACTTGTGAACACAATAACACTGTTGATTGACTACTGTCGAACAATAGATTTCTAAAAGCAAAGTGATTTCTGACGATTTCATCAACTGCTGTCTAAATAATGAATGTCTCAAATATAAAAACATTTATTATTCATTATCCGCGAAGTACTTGACTCTGCCTTGAAAATTATGGACTTGATGGACGAAACCACTTTGTGAGAGTGCTACCAGAAGTAGTATTCTTTAATGGTAGATAATATTTTCTAAAGCTTTACTAGCTAGCGTGTGATGAGATTGAAAAATTATACAGCTGTTGTAACTGATATCTCAAACACCTTTGAATATATTATTTCATTTAATAATGCCTTGGCTCGTGATGTATCTAGTGGTTAAAACCGTTTATATTTGTGATCGGGAAAAACCCAAAATCTTTTAGAGATTCAGAGGTAACAGTGTTACGAATTTTATTCATCCCATTAAAAGGTATCGCTTTAATAAGATATTTGCCATCAGAAGTTGTTCTTGTGTCAGTTATTTAGATAACTGGAAACTCGACAATATGACATTGTCATAACTCGAAGCTCGTCCGAGGAAAAGCCAAGAGCGCGTCCTATCTTCCTCTCCACTATAACTGCGAACTAGTTATAATAAAAGGAAGAAAGAGTACGGGCACCGCCCCGCCCCTACACCGTGAGTTCCGACCAGACCGTGGCTTTACAGTCATCGTTGAACCCTCCGAGACGTTTGTGTGTGATCTTTCCGAAGGTACTTGTTACGCTTGTTTATATTAAGATTGTATTAGAATGGTGATTCGTGATGTTGATTGATTTGTGAGATCAATATAAGTCGTTGGAACGAACGCACTACCGCTAGGCGGCCGATATGTTAAATAAACGCACGGCACACACCCCACAGTCGTGTCTCGAACCGTAGGCGGACACTACTACATACACCAGAGTTCCAGGACATAAAATAGCACCACACACCCGTATGAGGGCGGACACTACTACATACACCGGAGCTGGGACATAAAATAGCACCACACACCTACTAGTCGTATACCAAGTCGTAGAAGTGGTATATAATATGTCAATGACCAACGCCATACAAGCACAGCTTACGTATCGCGAGCGTACTGCGAGACGGCATCAGCCACGACATAGTTAATGTCGCTATAACAGTTCGCATAAGCCCATCACGTCAGCTTCCGCGACGTCAAGCAACATTCAATATCATAATATTGGTCAAAGATCACTTGGATCCACAATATGTGTCGCCCCTACACATATATTGCCTTTATAAGAAATTCGATCCTAAAAGATCGTGCCATCATAGGCTTCGAATTATTATATTATATTTATAATATACTTGGTACGAGTCTTTATGTGCATCATATTTATTAGTACCGTAGTACTTAAGAGTTCGACTCGACCGCTGCCTTCCAGCATCACCACCACCTATATAGACAGAACGACGGTCGCGACACTCGGGACGACAATACACGAACTCGTCTCGATTAATATGTTATTAAAAATATATAGTTTGTATTATTCATAATTAACTATGTTATTTATGTGTATTGCCATGCATATTTTATTTTATTTATTTATTTATTTTTAACTTATACCCAAGGTACATACTGTTACACTGTTCTTCGAATTTATGTATATTTCTACGAGATTTTCTAGAACGATGCTTGACTGGACGATGTCGATGTTTATTAATATTCGCGATGATAGCGAATTCAAATCCTATACTGATGGAAGACATAAAATTGTAGATTTACTCGAGTTAACAACGTGTAAAGATACATTCCCCTGACGCCGCACTTGCAGCTCGTGGAAACAAACAATAGAGTTCAATATATTTGCTGAGTTAACTATTTTCAATATTATAAATTTTAAATTAATATTCTTTATCTTCAACTTGCTCTGATACAGAAAGGTTCTTTGTAAAATTAGATAAATAAATTTTTTAAAAAGCCTTATTCTCGCCTGCGTAATTTAACTCTCGTCATGTAATATTTATAGAATCATGTCATTAGAATTTTCCTATCAGTTACCAAACAGAGCTAGAGAGACGACGGAGTAAGCAAGAATAAAGTAAAACTTCGTACTAATTATGATAGCGCCAGCTTCCTTTGATAACATTACTTTGTACAATATTTACTAGAACAGAAACTCAACTAAAAGTGGAAATTATTAGTGCCTCCGAGTGGGAATCGAAATAAATGTCGTCGACATGCAAACACGTAGTGCTTGCAATTATTCAGGGACAGAGTACCCTCTTTCTCACCGACCCGGTGTCGCTGTAAAGGTTAACAGAGCTAACGCCTAGCAGCATTAACGTCATGTTCGAAAAAAAAAACCGATGCCATTACTAACTATTTTAGAGACTCGCTCTGATAATGTCACGAGAATTCGGCGAAAATGAGGAACGGAAAATAGCTCCTGCTAACAGAAAGGACCTTTGTGTAAGACTCTTCATTCAACCTTGGATACTAAAATATATAAAAATAAAATAAATCAGCTTCACGCTGTATCCCGCACACAGCAGGGTAGGCAGAGGGAACCTAGTGTTAAGACACTCCGTTCCCCACTTTCTGCCGAATTCTGGAGGCATTGCGTGTTGAGTGGCAGAACTCAACGCCGCGCTTAACCTCGACACCAGAGCGAAGAAATGGAAATATAAATTTAAGTAAATATTTCATCTCCTCGAGTGGGGATCGAACCCACAACCAGTCGGTTTTACAGTCACACTTTGTGCCGCTGCGCCACGACCGGCCTCTCTCGGATCTACTAAAATATATAAAAACCATAAACAAAATTATATAAGATAAGAACAGTGTAAATGGTAACGCTAAGTAAGAAAATAAAAAGTTCATCATAACATTTTTATAATATCCAACAATAAATCAAAATAAGGTTCCATGAAAAAGTAGATGAAAACGAAGAGAAATGCTTTTACGAGTTCAGGTCAAAGTTGGCTAGACACACATATTAGTTGAACACTGTCCTAACATTTGGGCAAAATTCGCGGAATCAAGCAAACTTTGTCTTTTACAGAGAAGAGCTAGAGTAACTTGTCTCTATCTCGTTTCTCATTCAACAGTTGATAGATTTAGACACTACACTGCGTTACGAAGACGCTCGCTGCTTAAGTTGTTTACAATAGATACTGTGTTTGAAGATGCTGGATTTAACTACTCAGTGGAGTATCTGATTTATATATAAATATAGATTTAGTTAAAAAATATAAATTTATAATATTATATGACATCATAACACCTCAATTGGAATGCAATTGTTGGTTTAAATTTAAATCTTTTGCAACAGTAAAATATTTTTGTTCTGTATTGTAGGCAGAAGGAACCTCATACGTTACATTTTCGAGATATTCCGAGTGGTGGAACTCAACATCGCGCTTATTATCGCGTATTGCTACCATAATTCATTCTCCACAAGCAATTTGAGAGTCGATCGACGCCACTGTGCCGCTACGGCCTCAATAATTACATAATATTGGAGTTTACCCTATAATTAGCGTCAAGTCGTAATTTCGTGTGTAACAAGGAGATCGAGTGAGAAGTTATGCTTTCTCCTTACTAGTAATACGCAAGATGATAAAAATAAATAATACCGTTTTAAATAACTCCATACTTAATTATACAAAGTTTTTGGAAAACACACAACACACATTAATAACTAAGCGGCACAAAAAGCTTAATTTCTAGAAATGGAGAATTAAGTAAGTAAGTAGAGTCCTATATACTTGTTCTTAAACTGCCGTTAGGGTTAAAAATAAACGTTTCTCAAGCGTAACAAGTTTTCATATAAATTAGAAGTCGTGGGATTATTCATAACAATTATGTGGCTAATTTACTTATATTGTTTTTTGACATTAAATAGACATTTTGACATTAAATAGATTTTTGTATAAAGTTATTATATGTCTAAATAATATTTAATATTAGAGATAAACAAGCAAACACTTTTTCGGAAAATGAGTTCATATTAGGATAAGAAAAAATTTAAAAATAAAATGTAATCTACATACACACAAATATTATCAATTCGAGTCATAAAAGTAGATTCCTTCTGCCTCCCCTGCTATATACAAGGGATCCAAGCGCGACTTTGTCCGCTTAAAGTTATTGTTATATTATAGCCAAATGATACAACATATTTCATAAATTTCTTTCTAATTCTTCAGTCCACCCAGGGGCCAGAGGCCAGTCGTGGCGCAGAAGTACAAATGTTTAATGTAAACGGAACTGATTGTGGGTAAGACCCCCACTAGAAGAAATTAAATATTTAATATTTTACTTATTTAGAAAACGTATAAAAATTTGAACGCAGCGGGACTCGAACCCGCGTCTCCTGGAAACCGACCGCTCTAACCACTAAGCCATGCGTTTTCGCCAAGCTACGTCGAAATTTTTATACGCTTGTTACTTTATGTTGTTAGCATCTCTGTAGGGAGATTTTCACAAATTTCCGCTACCCAGAGATAATTACTAAGAATTATCATTTGCCAAGAGAGAAACTATTTTTTAAATATTTTTTTTATCTAAATAAGTATTTTTCTTTCCTAAGTGTGGAATAACACTTTAAAAATGTTTAAAAATATTTAATATTTTAATTTCTTACTCTGATGTCAAGGCAAAGAGCGGCGTTGAGTTCAGCCACTCAGGACACAATGTCTCCAGAATTTGGCAGAAAATGGGGAATGGAGTGTTTAATACTAGATTCTATCTGGCTACTCTGCTCTGTGCGGTATACAGAGTGTAACGTGAAAAGAAAAATGTGTATTTTTTCATATATATGCTAGATTATTTTATTTATAAAATTTTAAGCAACTATATTGACTGTCCTCAATTGCTAAGTAGCTTTAACTTCAGAGTCCCCCCTCGAGGCTTTGTTAGATCTAAAAAGAAACCACTATCTATCCCTTTTAGTTGCACTGTACTACGTTCCAATTCAACAATTAGTCCTTTGAACAAACTTGTAAACGTCTATACAATAGTTACGGATGTTTTTGTACTAGAATCAATTTCAGAATTTCTCAGCAAATCGCAAGTAAATTGCATTCTTCACCGGTTAGCACTTAAACCGCAGCACACGAGTTCATTAGTACCTAGTACAATTATTATACATTTTTTGTATAGCTTGTGTTGATATGATGGTATCATTGTATCGACTGCTGGTAAACCTTTTACAAGATTTCATCTAAATCCTTTCAACAGTCTTTACGTGAAACATCCATCCTCACAACCTTTTACTTTTATATATTAGTGGGATAAGTATGATTAGTATCGAGTAGGATACAGCGTTGTAGATATGTAACGTGAATATAACAAATATTTTTTGACTGTTTATTTGTAGGAGTTACAGCACAAGAACAATGTATATCGTTGTCTTTAAAAGAATATTATAATATATAATATCATTGCAGTGAGTGAAGCGAGCGGGAGCTATCGACCATTCACTCGTACTTTACAGTACTTTGATAAAACACTTTTCCACACCAAGCGCTGCAAGTGCTATAGAATATGCTTGGAGCTTAAATATGAGCCTAAACTCGAGTGGTGAACTAGTCACCTCTGGCGAGGTCCACTATTCAGATCCTGACTCCATCATCAGATTATCTCAATAATACCATATTATTATATGTATTAAGTTTCGTGTAACTTCCAAGATTCATCATGATACAATCACAATAACCACGTAATGACAAGATGAAAATTTGTTATTAAAATAATAAATTTATTACACAAAAAGACGCTTATAACTAACTTGGAAATCCGAAACAATAATGCAAACTCGCCAAAACTTAAACAAGTTTTAATAGTCCTTTTTATTTGGTCTTGGAAAATTAAATTAGTTAAAGTACTAAGTTAAAGTACTTTGCTTATATAGCCGTATATATTAAAGTGACAACTTACAGAAAAGTTAGACGCCGAGTTTCATCTAAGAGACGTGTCACTCTTTTTGGAGATTTGATAAATATTTCAAAATTTCATAATAAAGGATAGGATTTGTTAATTTTTTTCATTTTTTACGTACTAAGTTAAAATTTCTTTTGAGGCGAGTCGTAGCGCAGGGGCACCAATTGTGACTGTACAATCGACTAGTTGTGGGTTCGATCCCCACTCTAGGAAATAAAAAATATTTATATAAATTTATATTTTCATTTCGGCGCTCTTGTATGGAAGCAGAAGCACGGCGTTGAGTTTTGCCACTCGAGACGCAATTCTTACAGAGTTCATCGAAAACTGGCGTTCGGAAATGTTTAAATGAAAATTTTAGACACTCCGTTCCCCACTTTCCGCTTTGTCTCGTTACGAAAATATTAAATATTTTACTTCTTTGAGTGGAAATCAAACCCACAACCTGTCGCGTTTACCCCTGTTTATGCTTTGCCCCTGCGCTATGACTGGCCTCGAATTACATATACATATTAGGAATAAGTTCTCGCTGTTTTTTTTTGTTTAAAAAAAAATTTAAAAAAATATAATGCTT
>JAAIXJ010001303.1:0-12251 GCA_013403705.1 Heliconius hermathena | reverse complement strand
TTTATACATGCTTTTATAATTATTATTTTATTATAGTAAAGATAAATTAAGTTATTAATGTTATTACATGTTCTTAGTAATATCAAATTACATACAACTAAAACTCAGAATGATAAGAAGCTTGGAAGATAAAAATTAAATAATCTGTTATCTAAATACACGCTTAGGATTTAAATTAGTCTCATCTCATCATTGAGATAATTTAGAAAAAAAAACATCTTATATAATACATCCAATAACTTTTTTTAGCGTTACACTGTATGCAGATGGAGCCTAGTGTTAAGACACTCTGTTCCACACTTTCGGCCTAATTCTGGAGGCATTGCGTCCAGAGTGGCGGAACTCAAGGCCCGCTTTGCCTGGACATGGGAGCGAAGAAAAAGAAATATAAATTTGATTAAATATTTTGTTTACTCGAGTAGGGATCGAATCCACAACTAGTCGCGTTTACAATCACACTTTGTGCCCCTGCACCACGACAGACCTCTTCTGATAAATTATATAACTTGCTGTTCTGATTACATTATTTATGATTTTATCTTCGTGCCTAAGTAAAAAAATATTATAATCTAAGAGATACCTATTATTGAAATAATCTTCAATGATCACAAAANCTCATCATTGAGATAATTTAGAAAAAAAAACATCTTATATAATACATCCAATAACTTTTTTTAGCGTTACACTGTATGCAGATGGAGCCTAGTGTTAAGACACTCTGTTCCACACTTTCGGCCTAATTCTGGAGGCATTGCGTCCAGAGTGGCGGAACTCAAGGCCCGCTTTGCCTGGACATGGGAGCGAAGAAAAAGAAATATAAATTTGATTAAATATTTTGTTTACTCGAGTAGGGATCGAATCCACAACTAGTCGCGTTTACAATCACACTTTGTGCCCCTGCACCACGACAGACCTCTTCTGATAAATTATATAACTTGCTGTTCTGATTACATTATTTATGATTTTATCTTCGTGCCTAAGTAAAAAAATATTATAATCTAAGAGATACCTATTATTGAAATAATCTTCAATGATCACAAAATGTTTAAATTTAGAAAGATTAATTGGTTTAAAAATGTTTTTCTTCATTATGGTTGCTCTGTCAAGGACATAGGTTCGATTCTATTAAAATATTGTAAATTGCGGTTTTGCTATTATAATTCTCAAACAAATCAAACATACATATAATAATAAAAAGTATTATATTAGTATCTATTAGGTACAACAATGTAACGCAAAAAAAGCATGATAACATCCAATCCAATCCAATGTCAATAGCAATTACTGTTATTATAGATGCCGCCAGCTTCAATTCGGCTCATTGTGATTCCAACCTTGAAGTATTTTAATATTTTTGTTCATATTTAACGAGTACATTTTTAATTCGTATATATTTATACTAGCGGCCCTCCCGCGGCCTCGCCCGCTTAAACTACATGATTATTGATTTAATAATTACTTTAATCTAATATTAAAATATGAGTTTTTTATTACATTATCGTAATTTCTATAAGGATTTTTGTTGATTGTTTTGAATTAAAAAATACGACCAAAGTTGATATTTGATATTTATAAAAATATACATTAAGCTAATTATTTATTATTGTAACATTACGTTCTTTTTACCTATGTTATGTACATCATCATTAAAAATTAATTAAAACTCTGTAAAATGTGCTGATATCAGTGAAAAATTTAATTTATTCCTTGAAGGATTCATAATATTCTTTGTAAAATAACTCTTATGATTACATAGTAACTCCTGTACAGTTTTTAAATTATTTTTAAACATTTTTAAAGTGTTATTCCACACTTAGGAAAGAACAATACTTATTTAGAAAACGTATAAAAATTTGAACGTAGCGGGACTCGAACCCGCGCCTCCTGGAAACCGACCAGGAACTGTATTACTACGTTGAACATGAGTGCGCAGAGGAAATAGAATTTTTACGACTGGAAGACGATGGTGGATCTTTCTGCTTAGCTGGTCGTTTTCCAGGAGGTTCCAGGAGGTCGCGGGTTCGAGTCCCGCTACGTTCAAATTTTTATACGTTTTCTAAATAAGTATTTTTCTTTCCTAAGTGTGGAATAACACTTTAAAAATGTTTAAAAATATTTAAAAAATAGTTTCTCTCTTGCCAAACGATAATTCTTAGTAATTATCTTTGGGTAGCGGAAATTTGTAANACTTTATTGTTTGTACTCTGAACAATAGTGCTTTAAAAATATATTTTTTTATCAACAGTCATATACCAAGACGTTTCGAATGTCATTCTTTAGCCAAGAATATTACCAGCGCGATTGCTATATAACATTCGCGGGCAAACTAATGCCTTGAGTTCATTCAAACGACGATAACTTTTTTTAATAAACAGATTTTGACGAAATAAACTAATAAATTTAAATGTTAAGCAGAGTCAAAACAAAGCAATTGGTGAAAGTTTTAATTAAATCGGTTCAGTACTTTCGAAGATAAACGTGACCAACGTGACAGATAGACAAGAAATAAAAAAAAAACATTTTTGCTTTCTATTTTTTTTTAAGTATCCCTCTTTCCATTTGAGTCAAAAATACTAAATGTACAGACAAAATATGTTTACTGTTTTATTATATATAGATATTGATTATTTGCTTATTCAATGTCTCATTAATTCAATATCTTCCTTCACTACTGGCACTCTCTCCTATTGTCTGGCTATGCTATTGCATTGCAGAAGCTATACGTCATTCTAAATATGAAAGTGAAAATTAAACCAGCTTCACGCTGTATCCCGCACACAGCAGGGTAGGCAGTACGGAACCCAGTGTTAAGACACTCCGTTCCTATGTTCCCCGTGAAAATGGTTCACAATTTTAAGATTAATTGGTGAGCTAAGCAGAAAGATCCGTCATCGTCTTCCAGTCGTAAAAATTCTATTTCCTCTGCGCTCTCATGTTCAACGCAGTGATACAGTTCCTGGATTTCTGGGTCAAAATTGCGGTCTTGAGTGATATCATTTTGTTATGGTGGCGCGGTAAGACAAGCTTGCCCATTATACGGGCCGCAAACTAAAGAGAATTGCAATTCTCTTGTCCTGCATCCACATCACAAACCACAACCATTCTAGCAGTTCCAGAATATTGTGTAATTATTATATGGCGATTCCTCCGAAGCTGGTGAATTCATTGTCATAACATGTTCTAGGGAATTTTCATGCCTACTCCAATCCTGGGGTGTGTCCTGTAAGTCATACCCTATACCTACCCTACCCCAAACTGTTAAGATGTTGGTGAGTTGCTGCACTTGTTGGTGGAAGATTTGATTGCGCAGGTTAATTTAGTATTGGTAGCTCGTGAACTGTGCATGCTAAAGATAATCGATACAGTCCTCAGATTTTTTACTTGAAATGTATTTAAATTAAAGGAAAATGCTATGTTTTCCTTAATACAATAATAACTTTATAATCACACATTTACACGAATATTCATAATTATAAATTAATAAATACTTTACTATTAAAAAAATTATTAATCCTCAAGTAATAGTTAATAAAAAATGCAAATAATTTAGAATTATATTTCAAAAACTATATATAGGTTTCCCTGTAATAATACTCTAAATAGTTAATCATAGCGCGCGCTCTGTCCTCTATCTCGAAAATGGTTCAAGATATATAAAAAAAAAACTTAATCAAAAGTTGTAGAGAATTCAATCCTCTTTATTTTTTATAATAACTATTATACATAAAGCATACAACCCACAGGAACAGAAATATTTGCATCAATTTGTAAAAAAAACTATCTCTGACCTTTGACCTTGGAATTTCGTTTATAGCTGACAATCTCTTATTTCGATATTTTTGCCCTAGTTTGACTAATTTGCCTGAACTACTTTAAAGGATAGAATTCGAAGAGAAGAAATGGCAAGAGTCTAAAGTAATTCTTCGTAGTGTAAATTTGAAGCCAAAATTAACACATTAAATAAATGAAGAAAAAATTATTAGGCATTTTATAATGTCACAATTCTATTATTTACACACTTATATTTCTTAAAAGTTTTAAATTATAAATATAGATAGCCCAAAACATGAAATGAACATTTACTAATATATTTTTAATATATATTTTTAGCCATTGATTTATTATTTGTAATAGTGGTTTAGGCAACATGTAATAAAATATGACAATGGAGCAGTTATTTACTTTTGTCTATATATATGCAGGAAATATTAAGCATACAATAAAAATATACATTTTGGATTATGTAAAGTAGCAGATTTGAATGGACTCAGAGATGAGAATTTATCTTAATCATATTTGTCTTAAAAATAAACGTTACTAAAACTATTGTTTTAATAATAATTATACATAAACGCGTACTTAACTAAATCATTAGCATCCACAATTAAACTTGAAGTAAAAAAAAGTAGACTAATTCAATATACTATTGTTCTCGTAGATTTCATTCTGACTACGAAAAAAAGTTGCTTGACAACACTGAAATGTTTGGCCGATATTCATACGTACGTCTTCACGCTATTGAAACTTACGTCAAGGTCTCTCTGTCATTACTATGATCTCTCTCCTATTATTGTAGATCTCTCAACGTTACGACAATGTGTGCAGCTTTTTAGTAATAAACAAAAGTATTATGTAGTGTAAACGATTGTAGTGTGATAAGAATCAGAAAATATATCGTGAATTGCAATTATGAGTTAATTTATCAGTTCGTGCGTCAAGTCAAATAGATACTAAATTGTGAATTGTCTTCAAAGTAGAGCGGTCGTCTTTGTGAAATTAAATAAGTGATTATTATTCGCGTGTAATTTTTATAAGAAAAATACTATTATGATGAAAAATCATACGGAAACTCTATCAGAAGCTGTTGACTCTAAGACTCAAAATGAAGTGGATCTGGATCAAGCACTCTCTGTTGCAGGTTTGAAATAATTTACATTGCTTATTTTACCAAATATGATTTTTTTACTGAGAGTAAGAAATTGAGTTGAGCTTGACTTGATCTTGTTTTGTTTGGTTTATTTATTAATTTATCTGTTTCGGGCGTCATTTTCCACTAAACATATCATACGTTAAGACTACGTTTCTTTTTTGTAAACACAAATAAGCAATTATAATTATTTTTTTGTGTCAAGGATGTTTTATGCTTTGTTATTATTCAATATCTAATTTTTAATTAATTTCAATTTCTGGTAATTTGAATTTTCATTCAAATACTTAAAATTACTTTAAACATTAAAATAATATTCAGCCTATGAATCTTGAATTACTTAAAGCTTAATAAATTCAGTTATAGTTAGTTAATATAGAATGAATAAATTAAAGACCGTAATATTATCAGCCTCTCAACACACAAATGTCTTGAAAATTCGCCGGAAAGTGGGGAACGGAGTGTCTTAACGTTAGGTTCTCTTTGCCTATGCGGGATACAACTAAAGCACAGGTAAATAAAAATAACGTACCTTTTATTAATGACTAGCGGCCCACTCGCGGCTTCGCCAGCTATATTTTTTTATTATGCTGCATTTGCCAACAGATTCGCCTCGAAAAGTATGCGTCTAAACTATGTACTACAAAAGTCATAGCATATCTTCCTTAAATTTTTTTGATGACGCAATAATTTTCGGTCGTAAGTTTTAATATAAATGTTAAATAAAAAGAAGTCAAATAACACCTTGCAATTTTATATATTTTTTGTTACAAAATGTCGTATTGTCACTTATTTATAAAATATAGATATAGGTGTCGCGGTTTTTTTTTTTAATTATATTGAATGTTTTTGCAATACAATATACTTACATACATTTAACTATTAAGGCTAATTATTTCAGGCTGACTAATAATTACACAGTGATATTATATAGCCTATAGTATTTCTGACAAATGTAATTTTCATAAAAACTATTATATAAAAAAAGTAAATCCGACCAGTACTTCTAGAGATCTTAACGCTTAAACAAACAAACTTTATTAAATTGATATAGAATAGATATCCGCTCGCAGCTGCGCATTCTTGAACTATATAATTATCTATACTTCTATACTAATATTATAAAGGGGAAAGATTTGTATTTTTGTATGTATGTTTGTATTGTTTTCACACAAAAACTACCGGACCGATTTCAAAAATTCTTTCACTATTAGAAAGCTGCATCTTCACTGGCCAACATAAGCTACATTACCTCTTTATAATTTTAAAAAAATAGAGATCCCTAATAAAAATGCAATAATGTAACCCAAAGTGTGAAGAAATTGATCTTAAAAATTCTATCATTGCGTGCGCTGCGAAAACTATTGATGGTAGACCAAAACAATATTCTACAGTATTATAGAACGCATTAATATCTATAAAAAAGTCCGTGATACTATATGTCCAACTATTGTGGTTATGCCAATATAACAATATATTTTCTTATATTTTATAAGTTAACAAAAGTGCTGACAATAATCAAACCATGTTATTCATACCTCTGCATTAGTTCTTATCCCATTACATAATATTTTATTAAATATAATTAATAAAATCGAACATTCCAATCAAAAGATATAAGGAATTTTAAAATATCTATCTAAAGAAAATTATGTAATAATAAAAAATGCAGTGTGTGGCCTCGCGCACCGTTGCGGCGTCACTCTGCGGGGGTGGGGGGAAGGTGCATTGATATCACTAAAATTATGAAGACAATCGATTAGATATTTTTTCTTTTTTTGAATTGAATAGGCCCTACTGGGCGCGGGTTCGAGTCCCGCTTCGTTCAAATTTTTATAGTTATTATAATATAATATATAAGATATTATATGTATATATATAAAGCCGCGAGCTGGTCGCTAGTTAATTTACAAATCTGCATTACTTTCTAATAATAATATCATTTTAATAACAATATCTATACCTAAACTGAAAAGTAAAGTTTCAGCTATACCAATAAAACAATTACACCAATAAAGCAATTTTGTCGAACAACATTCTTTAAAATAATATATATATTTTTTTTCATAAGCCGATTGAAATAAAATAAGCCCTTAATGTTATGCTTGCGAAAATACACTAGTCAAAACTAAATGAACATTCCCTCTGCCTACCCTGCTGTGATACAGCGTAAATCTATTTATTTTTCATTTAATTTTATTCTTGTAATATGATTATTAAATATAACAAATACAAATATTTCAATAATCAAAATAATTTCGTTCTTCAGGATCAAAGTGGGAGAGATATCATACGAAAACTGACATAATAACCTCGCTCTTTCAGTTTGTTCGAGATAAAAACTTTATAATATGTTGATGATGTCATTAAAACGTATCGCTTATAGAAATATTGTTTTCGGTTAATATATTTTTCGTCAAACAAAACATAATAAAGATAACAGAAATTATTTATGTGCGTATTAAGTAAAAAATAAAAAAAAACAACGTCAATCTCACTTAAGAACTACACTAAAGAACCAGGCTGACAAATCCTTGGAATATAATATTGCAAATGTTATTGAGACAAGACACTAAGTTCCTAAATTCCCTCTGCCTATCCCTCTATGAGCGGGATACAGCGTGAAGCAAAAAAAAAGAACTAAAATATTGATGACTTTAAGTCTATATAAGTATTTTACGTCATTATTGTATAATAGAGTAAGCATGTTAAATAAATTTGAGGCCAGTCGAGTCGCAGTGGCAAATGTGACTGCAAACTCGACTGGTTGTGGGTTCGATCTCCACTTGAGAAAAACGCAGCTTTGAGTTCTGCCACTCATCACGCAATGCCTCCAGAATTCGGCGTAAAGTAGGGAACGGAGTGTCTAAACACTAGGCCTTCTGCCTACTCTGCTGTGTGCGGGATACAGCGTGAAGCTGATGTTTTATAAAATTATCATTTTATTCCAACAATGTCTTGCTCATGAAGCTAATATACAGGATGGAAGCGTCAGCGCTCCTTTAACAGGAACAGCGTATAGGGTAAAATATTTTAAACCCATACCTAAAGAAATTAATTAAGATACCTTAACAGTTTAGACGTAGGATTTTTTTCTCATTTCACGATTTTTATCCATATATGTATTTTGTGTGACGCAGTTAAGAATAGATACCAATAACGTAAAAAAAATTTTTTTTGGCTTTTATAGAGTTAGTTAAAACTGTGGTTTCATTTAAAATTGTGGTTTTAATTAAAAACAAGTAGTATTTAATTAAAGATAAACCTACAACCTCTGACTTATAAGTCCCCGTCGTTGACGAATCTGACTAGAACGTTGACCGTCGACTTGTGTTTTTCTCGTATATTTGTACGTACTCCCACAACCTATAAATTGAGATATATATTTTTATATATATTTCAATTTTTATATATTTAAGTTATAACTGATCAAAAATATTTCGTTGCAATGCTACTCATCGTAGACCGTTAAACCTACAGCTCCGAAATTTTGCAGAAACGTGGACGATACGATGGTCTCAGCGAAGTGTAGTTTTTGAGTAAATGGTCAAAATGTGTCTCATAAAGTAAAGTTGTGGAACGTTTTGAAATTATATATGTTAGTAATATAAATGTCAGTTATATATATGTCAGTTTTATTTTAAGTACATTCTAGTTTTTTTAAATTACATTGCGTAACATTCGCTTCGCTTAGCTCCATCCGCCGCGCCGT
Organism: Heliconius hermathena; assembly: GCA_013403705.1. Taxonomy (NCBI): domain Eukaryota; kingdom Metazoa; phylum Arthropoda; class Insecta; order Lepidoptera; family Nymphalidae; genus Heliconius; species Heliconius hermathena. The sequence goes on along the minus strand of JAAIXJ010001303.1, from coordinate 3,612 downwards.
GCACAGCATGTTGCGATAGTATAAGTAAGTACAACGTATAAAATTTAAAGATTTGGAGCATCTGACCTGATCAAAGATAATCATTTTAATCTCTCTCTCTCTCTCTTTCAATTATTAAAAACTCTATGGCAATGGCGTTGTAGCAGCTTCAAATTACAATGGCCACAATAAGATATTTTTTTTTAAGATATGAATATAACTTCTCACTTTCGTTGTTACAGGTATCGGGTGGTATAATATAAAATACAGTTTGGTCTTAGCTCTGTTTTTAATATCCTGTATTATAGACCCAGTTGGATATTCATATATTTTGCCTGCTGCCAAATGCGACCTACAAATGACCAACGCCCAACGGGGTATTATTGGTTCCATACCATATATTGGTACGTTTTGTTTTTTATGTGAATAATTTGCTTTTACATTTGAGTTTTTGTATATATTTCAAATAATGTTTTTTATCATAAGCTATTTTAATTTTTACAAATGATCAATGACCCTACTGCTGTTGGAAATAATTTTATGTACTTGGCGCTACATTGTCTCGGTACGCCTTTGATTGATTTATTTATACTATGATCTTCCTTCTTAATATAATACATTTATATATGATCGTTACTTTCAAGTGAGCCGTTTTAATTTTTTCGTTTCTACTTACAGGAATAGTTGTTACTTCATTTCCATGGGGCTACTTGGTGGACACACGAGGGAGGAAGAAGATGGTGGTATATAGTTCTCTGGCTGCGGGGGCTTTTGGTGTTATTGCAGCATTTATGCCAGATCTTATAAGTTTTACAATGTTTAAATTGCTGAGCTCCCTATGGTAATGTTTCGATAGATATTGTAACTACGTAGTGTTACTTTTTAATAATGTCATTTTCCATGTGGCATTTAAATACATTTCAAATTTCTTATATGTACATGTATTACAAATGGATCTATTCAATTATTATACTCTCACACTCGTGGATATGAAATATTTAATATTTTAATATCTTCGCTCTACCGTCGAGGCAAAGCGCGGCGTTCATTTTTCACACAACACGCAATGCCTCCAGAATGCGAAAGCGAAAGTGGAGAACGGAAATGTTTCTCAGTCCCCTCCGTCTACTTGTTATGTTCAGAATGACATCGTGAAACTAGAAAAACAAAACATTTCTACATTATGGATGTGATGTGCGAACAAATTTCTAACTTTAAAGCAAGTTAAAGTCGCATACCACCTTCCGAAGATGAAACTCCTTAATATGTACCATATAGGTACATCATATTATAATATATAAATGTTAATCATAACGTTTTAGTATTGCTTGTCCAGCAGCAGTACCATATTCATTTATTGGAGAAATAATGCCCCCCCGTTATAAAGATATAACACTTTCTATAGTAAACGCAATGCAGATATCGGGATCGGCCGTAGTACCAAGTAAGTGAAGATTTTATTAGTAATAGTTAATTTTATTTTTACTAGAAATTGTAGCTTACACCATAAATAATGTGAAATTTGGTCAAGATAAATAATAATGATAACCTTTGAGAATTTATTTTCTTGTTCTCATTATATGATTGCACAATATCTGTTCCGATATTTTAATAGACGTAGTAAATAAAAAGCACACATAGTGCCGTCGTCGTGTCGTGGCCACCATGAAGTAAGCTATAGATGACTGCGCAGATTTGATTTTTAGATTTCTCTTACATTTGATTATATTCCTCCCGAGTGAACGTAAAGTTCAGAAAATCTAACTTTACAAAGGTTTTTTAGACTTGTGACAATATTTGAAATATAGCAAATATTTCAAGCTAATAATTTAAAATATATATAATATATATGTATNTATATATATATATATATATATATATATATATATATATATATATATATATATATATTCATTTATTTTCAGTGCTAGCATGGGCAATTCTTCCTTTCAATTTCAAAATTGATTTTGGATTATATAATTTCCGACCCTGGAGGTTATTAACGCTTACATATTCACTTTTTTTCATCATTAGTGCTATTTTGATGTCTGTGGGACCTGAAAGTCCAAAATATCTAATTTCACAAGGAAAACATGATGATGCTTTGCATATGTTAAGAATAATTTATGCAGGAAATAAAAGGAAGTCCCTTGAGAGCTATCCTGTAAGTATTTAAGTATTTAATTAGAAATAATAACTTCATTATGTAATATTTAAGATTTACGTACATATATACGGACATTTTATGAATTAATTTTATACAATTCCCGTACATAATTTACTTACATATTTTTGTACAACAGTATGTAATGTGAGAACAAATATACACTAATAAAAAATAATAATTAAAAAAAAACCAAAAAAAGCTTTTGTGAAAAAGCTAACTATAAATTAATTATTAATAAGAAAATTATTAACAACAAAAACCGACTTCAAACAACGAATTAAAAAGTAAAAAATAATTTTACATATTAATATAAAATGTACTTTGATTTTGTTAAACAAAAATAATAATAAAAAGATTTTATAATTTTGAAGCCGGTGTGATAGTAGTAGATCGAAAACGTATAAGGCCATTTTGAGTCTATGATATACCCTAAAGTGTTTTTATAATGATGTACAATACAAGACAATTTCAATCTAGATGAAATGATAAACGTGACTATTATATTTATTTTGATAAGGATTAATACTAAATTGTAGAAAATACATTAACAAAAACTAGATAAATTTAAATTAAGTATGACATGACGGACTTTTTTATAGGTTTTTTAAAGAATGATATTATTATAGAACATAGTTTTATGTGTCTCATAAGATTTGAGCCAGCACACGCCATGAGCCATTTAAGCGTTGAGGAAGCCTATTTTCGATGACCTTTTTTTAAAACAACGAAATTCCTGCAAAAAATAACTCAAAAATGAGAAAATAAAGTATCCTATGTTCATCCCAAGACGCTCAAATATCTCTATATGAAATTTTATTATAATCATCTCAGCAGTTTGGTTGTGATTATGTCACAGACAGACAGACAGACATACTTTCAAATTTATAATATAACATATGGATATGGATAAATTGTTTCACAAAAAGCGTGTTTTTTTAACTATTATTTATTATATAAAATATATTTTCCACTCTGTATATTAATATTTCTCATATGATAACATTGATGGTACCATGACCTTATAAGAATAGAATAAAATTAAAACGTGTAAACATGGTGTATTAAAGAATTTTCTGCTTATCATAACATAAATATTGTCGACGACACATACATATATTTGTGACTAGCGACTACCATGACCTAATAAATAGTCATGTTAAAGATGTTATCCATACATTGATAGCTAAAATATCAGCTAATTCATTAAAACACTTATTTTCTAGCAATATTGTCACATGCAATTCTATATATCGACATATTTTTTTTATTTATGAATCAGTTAAAAAAACGTAAATATTAAGTAAAGTTTTCCAAAATACAACAATAAAATGCATTTAAATCAGTTAAGCCGTTTCTGAGATAAGTGTGAAGAAACGCACAGACGAACAGACAAACCGACAAAAAAACATCGCTTTGGTTCTATTATATTAATAAATGTCCCCAATAACAGATATCCTCATATGTAT
>JAAIXJ010001224.1:0-12865 GCA_013403705.1 Heliconius hermathena | reverse complement strand
AAAATAAAATACGAAAAAAATATAAAATTTATAACAACCTCCGAGATAAGTTAGAATTTCTATTAATTAAAAAAAGGTGTGAAAATCATGCCAAGTTCTGTTACAATAATTACATTCAGAAGTTAGAGAGCTCAATTAAAAGTAACCCTAAATTCTTTTGGTCCCATATAAAAAATAAACGTGGTAATAAAGATTCATATCCATCTTCACTATCATATGGAATCTGTTCATCATCCTATGGAAACAGGATCTGTGAACTTTTTGCTTCCTTTTTTCTTCAGTTTATTGTACAGATAAATCCAGCCAATATTCCATAGAATTAAAAACCCTGTGTCATAGGTTTAATAGTGACTCATTCAAATTTTAGCATTAGAGAAAGAAGAGGTTCTTAAAAAATTAAGGGGTCTAGGCGTAACCGAAGGAGCTGGACCTGACGACATACCACCATATTTTATCAGGAAATTTGCCCATAGTCTAGCTTTACCCGTTGTGGAAATATGTAACACATCTCTTATTTCCGGCACATTTCCTGATTTATGGAAAGCCGCTAGAGTTGTTCCTGTGCACAAAAATGGCAACAAAACTCAGTTTACTAATTATAGACCTATATCTATACTTTCTACACTGGCCAAGGTGTTTGAAGCATTGGTGTGTCCGTATGTGCAGCATTACTTTCATAAATACCTAATGGAGATGCAACATAGTTTTGTCAAGTCCAGAGGTACTACAACTAATTTAACCAGCCTTATTGAAATGCTTTCTCGTAGCATTGACAATAATAAACAGACAGATGCTATATACACCGACTTTAGGAAAGCTTTTGATACGGTATCTCATTCAATCCTTATAAGTAAGTTATCCGCTTANGGTATCTCATTCAATCCTTATAAGTAAGTTATCCGCTTATGGTGTTTCTGGTCCTCTATTGCGTTGGTTCAAATCATACCTTACGAATAGATCCTTTGCTGTAGTTGGGAAGGGTTTCAAGTCTAACGATCTCAATATTGTATCTGCAGTGCCCCAGGGGGCACATCTGGGCCCAATTCTATTCAATATCTTCCTAAATTACATATCAAATTGTTTCTTGAATTCTATTCCATTCATTTTTGCAGATGACATAAAGTTCTCGCGAAAAATTAATTACTATGAAGATGTATCTCTACTGCAGGACGATTTGAATAGGGTTCTGGAATGGTGCAAAACCAATCACATTTATCTAAACAGCGCAAAATGTTCACATATTAAATTTACTAGGAAACATAACCCTATACAATCGTCGTATGCCATAGAACATTGTACACTAACTGAAGTGGAAGAACAAAGGGACCTTGGACTTTGGAATCAATGACTACCCGTCATTGATTCCAAATTAAGCTTTACTTCTCATATTGACTCGGTTGTGAAAAGATCTTCCCAGTTACTCGGATTTATCACTCGTAATACTCGTAGTTTCAAAGACTCTAGAATAAAAATTTTGCTATACTATGCACTAGTCCGTAGTATACAGGAGTACTGTAGCATTGTTTGGAGACCACATTTTTCGACGCAATTGCTACGAATCGAACGAGTACAAAAAAGGTTTCTTTGGTATTTATCCTATAGTGCGAATATCGCCCACCGGCTTGGGTCTTATGAAGAAAGACTTGATCATTTCCAATAATTATCTCTTAGCAATCGTGGGAAAATGCTGGACATAAGTTTTCTTCATAAGATCTTACATGGCTCGATTGACAGTGCTGAGTTAGTGGGCTTGCTTCAAACGCATCAACTGCAGTCGATAGCGAGCTCCCGTGATAGTTTTGTCGGTTGTTATTAACATGGCAGAATAAATTGCCTGTCGAACTAAAAAGTATTTTAATATATTAGTATATATCGACAATATTACAAATATGAGAAAAAAAAGAAACCTATGTTCATCCGAAGACCCTCAAGTATCTCTATATGAGTATTTTATCACAATTGAATTAGCGGTTTGGCCCTGATTGCGTAAAAGACAGACAGACAGACAGACAGACAGACAGACAGAGTTACTTTCGAATTTATAATATAGATATGGATTGTCAGTTTTAGATATTAAAACTAAATGTTTAAATATTTCAGTAGAATTAATAGTTATTTACAGCCAAATTAAAAAAAAACTTACAATTGTATAGACCAAATTGTACAGTGGTATAGACCAAATGATTATCCTTAGAAGCTAACTCTTTAATTGTAGAGTCAACAATTTTCAAACTCATTTTTCACGATGACTTTAGATTTTCTTTGACCAATTTGTATGGATACAACGTTATTTGAATCTTTTCCTATAATTTTGGCTTTATAATATCGCGGTTTACCCTTACTTTTCTGTTTATCAACATTTTTTGTAAATATATTTTTCAGAGGCCAGTTGTGGCGCAATGGCACAAAGTGTGACTGTATCTATCCGCTTGGGAATTTTCTCCTTACTAGTTATACAAAGTTCTATTTTACCGTCTTCTTCATCTATACTTTTTTCTGATAATTTTTTTCGATACTTCCTTTTACTATTTCTAGCCACCAAGGTCCATGTCTCACTCTCATCTTCGACTCTTAATCTTTTTTTCCTATACGCGAGAGTATCTTCTTCACTCTCCTCAGTTTGAAATATCACTTCGTTTTCATTAATGTTATCAACTTCATTTCTGTTCTCCATACTATATTGTACGGATGACATGCTAATTGCAATGTTAGTTATACTAGAAATAAGTCATAGTATTGTTATATATCTATATATCTATATATCTATATACCATTCTCGATAAATGAACTAACAAATGTAAAACAATTTTTCTAATTCAAAGTAACAGTTCCTGAGGTTAACGCGTCCTACCAAACAAACACTTCACTTTATAATATTAGTAAAGATTATAATAATTGCAAGAACTATGTACACCAATCAATTAAGCAATCACGTGCGTCGGTTTAAGGAAAATATGTGCACGACCAATTAACACCAGATCAGTGATCATTATATGTCCACAGTAATGTATGGTAATTAAGACAAAAACTAGTTATTATAAATTATATGGAAAAGGCTAATAGTCCAGTTATTATTTTTTTTTTTTTTTTTATTCTCATTTTAAGAGCTGAGTCACTAGGGTGACTATGTTGCTCTGGTTAGTATTAAAAAAATTTTTAAAAATTATGTTAGATTAACATTTTCATATTATTTACGTTTGCTTACATTAAGTTTAACTATACTATATAACAATTTAGCTAAATCTGAAGTAGGATTTGCAAGATACAAATTACAACTTCCAATTGTTCTATCTGCAACTCGTGAAAGCAATGGTTCGCTACGGGTACATTCCGTCAAAATATGGTAGACATCCTCTACAACCCCACAGTCGGGACAATTAGGAGAAAGAACTTTCTTCATTAAAAATCCAAATTTATTTAACGGAATGTGTCCGGAGCGAAGCCTAAATGCCGTTACAATATCATCCCGATTTAATTTACAAATATCTATCCAAGAATGATAACAGGGTTGTGGTTGAATTGTTTTATACCATATACCTTTTTCTTTAGATCTTTTATTAAAATACTCTTTCCAATTATTTCTACATTTTTCTTTGATAAAATAAAGACAGTCTGTATAGAAGGGTAGCACGTTAATTACATTTCCATCAGAGCTGGCCTCCTTGGCATATATATCTACCTTCTCATTGCCAACGATTCCAACATGAGAAGGAATCCATTGCAGTAAAACATTTTTACTTAAAGATTTTAATTTAAAGATAATTTCAATAATAGTATTGGCTATCGGTGTTCCTCGAAAAGTCGAGGTACATCGAGTCAAATGTTGTAATGCACTTTTAGAATCAGTAAAAATAACGAATCTATCAAAATTAATAGTCTCAATATAGGATAATGCTTCAGCGAGAGCAATTAGCTCAGCGTACATGATTGAAATTTTATAATTGTTTTTAAATCTCATGTTAGTTTCCTCTTGTGGGTCATAAAAAGCAATTCCAATATTATTGTTTTCAATAGATGCATCAGTATATAATTTGTAATAGTTCGGATATCGTAAATTTAAATAATTAATACAATTTGTTTTAATATCAAGTTCATTATAAAAACGTTTTGCTTTATTAATATAAGGAATTTTTAGCTGAATGTGAGGTTCTAAATCAATTTTTGAAACCCATATACTTAAATTAAACATTTCTAATTTTTTGCTTCTATGAATTGGAAAATTTTGAATTTCATTAAACGACACTATTAATAAGGGGTTCTTCCTACGGATCCAATATGGCTTATCAAAAAACGAGGCAAAGTTATTAAGAAACGAAATTATAGTATAATTTTCTAAAGATTTTGCTTTTAGCAAGTATTTTCCACCTAAATATTGGCGACGAATATATAAAGGAGGTAAAGCTAGTTCACTCTCCATGACATGAATAGGAGTTGTTCTGATAAACGCACCTATAACTCTCATGGACTGATTTTGGATTTGATCTAATTTGGTTAAGTGTGAATGAGGGGCATCATCAAATAAAAAACTTGCATAATCAATTCTACTTCTCAATATTGAGACATAAAGTTTAGTTAAATACTTTGGGTGAATTCCCCAACCAGAACCTGCTAACATTTTAAATAAATTTAAAAATTTGTAAATTTTTCCCCTTAAGTTGTCTATATGGGGCCCCCATTTCAATTTTCGATTTAACAACAATCCTAAGTATTTAACATTTTCAACAACTTCTAGGGGAACACCATCAATACTAAGATCGATGTTTTTACTCCGATGTGCTCTCGTAAAAATACATACCTTACTTTTAGTAGGCGATACACGTAAACCCAATTCATCGAGCAATGTAGTAAAATTACTCAAAGCCAATTGCAGTTCATTGGAAGCAAACCTCAATTTCTTGTTTGACGTATACAAAACAAAATCGTCTGCATATTGAGAAATAAAAACGTTTTTAATAGACTGGCATATATGAGCAGTTGCTATATTAAATAGTAAAGGAGATAAGGGATCTCCCTGAGCTAAGCCCTTACTGCAACATCTGGCTTCCGTTAACGTATCTGATTTTATAATTAAATATCTCACACTAAGAAAACTCCATAAATAATAACATATTTTTGATCCTACTCCATAGTTATCCAACAAAGTAAGAAGTTTATGTATATCTATGTTATTATAAGCTCCATCAATGTCAATAAAACAGCAAGAAGTAGCGTTAGCTTGACCAAACCCTAATTGAATGTACAAAATTAGTTTACTTAAGTTATCCAAACAAGAATGAGCTTTTCTAAATCCAGTAGTATCAACTGAAAATGTATTCGATTTTTCAAAATACCATTCAAGTCTTTTATTTAAGATTGAATGAAAAACTTTACAGACACACGACATAAGAGATATTGGTCTTAAAGAGGATATAGATTCAGGATCACGTCCAGGCTTCAGAATAGGAATAATAGCTATTTCCCTCCATTGATTTGGTACTACACCATCTCTAAGAAACTAATTAAATAATTTCAAAAGCCATTCCTTTCCCCTGTCAGGTAAGTTATTTATCATAGAAAATGATATCATGTCAATCCCTGGAGCAGAGTCTTTAGATTTGACGGCTACTTCCAATTCCTTCCTAGAAATTACTGATTCTAATTGAGAGTTACTCGATTGAAAATTAGGACAATTATTTATAACAAAGTCAGGAGCCAGACTGTTAAGAAGCTTTCTAGTACTATTGGCAGGAATAAAAGATTTTTTACAATATCGTCCTTTTATCCATTTCATTCGAAACCACATTTCATTAATTGACGACACTTCACAAATACTGTTACAGAATTTGTGCCAAGACTTTGATTTCGATTGCCGTACTATTCTCTGAGTCGCACAAATTTTATCTTGTAAAATAGAATAATTACCTGGAATTGGGTTGTCTCTAAATACAGAAAGTGCCAATCGTCGTTCAGCTACAGATTTTGAGATAATCATATTCCAGAAAAATTTTGGTTTGAAATTATTACTAGGATTTAAGTTTATTTTAATAAAGGGGATATGTATATCCGCCGCTCTATTCATACAATCCAGAAGTATATCATAACCCAACTGCACATTTACAGGAAAACTTCGATCACTCAAAGATGAGTTAATTTCCGAACTATAGCCGAGCCAATTACTCAGTTTATAATTCCTCTTTTTTATAAAATTATTTGTGGCTATAAAGTAAGTTAACGTTAACTTAATTATTACATGGTCACTACCTAAAGATTCATTTATTACGATCCAATCAAAATTTAGAGCAATACCAGCTGATACAAGAGAAATGTCAGGGGAAGATTTTTGTAACCTATTATTGACTAACTTAATACGGGTATAGCCATACTATTATTATTCAGAACTATAAAGCGACTATCTACAAGTGAATCAAAAATTTGATTTCCACGACGGTCTGTCTTATTGGACCAGCTATGATGATGGCCATTAAAATCTCCTAATATTAAGGATCTCAATGTCATACGCGAAAATAAATTCTCCCAATCCCTTTGTGTGGTGTGTGCGGATGGTGGGCAGTAAATAGCATAAATATTGTTGCAGTTATGAATTTTAACATGTAAACATTCGATGTCAGAATTATTCGAAAAAGTATGGCAAACCTCTGTTCTAACTGAATGGTGAGAAACAATAGCAACACCTCCATTACCATCAGATCTATCTTGACGATAAATATTATAACCAGAAATCCTTATATTATCATCTTCGCTTAACCAAGTTTCACTAATCACTGCAATGTGAACCTTTTCACGATTCAACAATACATCAAAATCAATTAATTTTGTTTTTAGGCTTTGTGCGTTCCACTGAAAAATATTAAGCTTACTAAAATTTCTACATAATAAGTTATCCATAAAAAGATTCAAGAATATTATTAAGTATAGGTAATTCTAAAATTTTTGCTTTAAAGTAAGATATCAGCTATCCTAAACCAAACGATATAGCTTCTACAATTTTCTCCTCAAAGATATATTTCGCACAAAAATCACATTTTTCAATTTTGCGGGATACAGCGTGAAGCTAATTTAATTTTAATTTAACACTTCAACCTTCTTTTCCGTCTATTTATAGGCTAAATGCAGATTGATTGTAGAAATATATTTATTATTACTGATAACATAAACATTAACATAATAATACAAATATATATGTCAAATAGTTTTTTTGACAAAACATTCTAAATAATTAGACATACAGATAAAATATATCAATTTTTTAGAACGACTTCAAAGATTTCATTGTTTTTTAAGTAAAACAAAATAAATGTGATTTATNTTTCATTGTTTTTTAAGTAAAACAAAATAAATGTGATTTATAATTATTGTTTTTGGGAAAAATGTGCATGTAAAAAAATTATTTCAAGGAGTAATGAATGGTTATTATGTATCGCAGATTTATCGGTGTAAAGTATACAACACTAACTGTTAGTTATAACGGCGTTAGGATAGGAAGAAAATAGTAATCCGACTTTGAGAATATTGGTTTCAAGAGTACCAAAATAACGTCGCCGCAGGATTGCATTGGACAATATTGGACGTCAAAATGGGATTGAAATTAAGATAAAAAAGAAATACAATGAAACAGCAGAATATTTAATATGTAATATCTTTGAGCTTAAACTAAACTTTTTATTGTCTACTTAAGTATATAAGATTTTCATTTTATTTTTAATAACAGAGAGGGAGTCCGCAAAAATGTCAATATTGTTTGGGAGATCATTTGCCAGCTTAGTTATTCTCGACATAGGCGAGTTCGCGCCCAGTACCGTTTTCCTAAGGGGGCACAAAAGGCAAAATTTGCTTCCGAGGATATCTAGTTGGAAATCTAAAATTAAGCAAGCCCACTAACTCAGCACTGTCAATCGAGCCACGCAAAATCATATGAAGTAAACTTATATCTAGCATTTTCCCACGGTTGCTAAGAGATAATATTTGGAAATAATCAAGTCTTTCCTCATAAGATCCAAGCCGGTGGGTGATATTCGCACTATAGGACAAATGCCAAAGAAACCTTTTTTGTACTCGTTCTTCTTGTTCTTTCTTGTTAAGACACTCCTTTCCCCACTTTCTGCTGAAATCTGGAGGCATTGCATGTTGAGTGGTGGAACTCGACATTGCACTTTATTAAGGTAAATTTTAAATATTGTTTTTGGTGCACTTTGCATCAACACCAGAGAGAAGAAATGGAAATATAAATTTAAATAAATATTTCTTTTTCTCAAGTGGAGATCGAACCCACAACCCAGTAGATTTTACAGTCACACTTTGTGCCCCTGCGATATGGCTGGCCTCAAGTTTGGCTAATTTCCATTTACTAATAATTAAATAAAACTTGTAACATATATTTTTTTTATTAAAATGCTATTTATTACATTATAGGTCGAGCCGAATGGAAATATATGGAACATTTCTTCCAAAAAGACTGGTGATGGAAATTTTGTTTTTGCATCCAAATTAAAACAGGACCATATATGTCCAAATGCCAAGCAGACAATGGGAGTGAAACTTGATAAGTTGTAAGTCATGGTCAAAGTTTGTTTTAATTGCCTGTAAATATGTCTGTGGATTTCTATTAAAGAGCCTTGGCAATAAATGCAAACTTTTTTCTCAAAATTTTCAAAATATCAGAAATTGTTAAAAAGGAATATAGGTATATTAAAAAATAAGTATTACTATAATTATGTTAGATTTAATTTGACCAACAATATTAAGTTCATAATACTTACTTCATAATTTTTATCATTATCTCTATTATATCTATCATTATTATCAAAAAATACAACACAAAACTTATCATGTTGCAATAATATAGTCTTTATCACTATTTTATTTGATTTGCAACAATACTATTTGTATAGATATAATTATAACAAATGTTTATAAGCAATAAAAAAGTATAAAGTGTTTATTCGTTTTATTTCTGCATTTATCTTGTATTATTATTATACCAGAAATGATTCACTCCTTCAAAATCATTTGGAAGTATTTTTGTTTAAATTAAATAATGATATTTCCAGTTAATTTTGAAAGAGTGAATCATTCTGGCTTTGAATAAAAATCGATTTATTACCCAAATATTAGCCAATTTTTGAATTTCCCGCCCATATCTGAGGCGGTAAATTTTAAATATTGTTTTTGGTGGGCACACAAGTGATGGCAGCAGTGGCGTTTTGTCCCCCATTTTTCTGTATGAAGTGAACATTCTTCCCTTTGGGTATATGTGTTCTGTGACGGAGATTGACCGATCGGCACAAGCCTAGTTCAAAGATAGATTGCATGGCCCTCCTTGCCCTATCGATAACTCTGTTTTACGGAGAAATTTTAAATTAGCGAAATCCTCATGTATGTGCTAAAATTACTACTACTTACAAAACTCCTTTAAAAACCCTTTTTTTTGAAATAACAAATCTTTAAGTCCCAAAATAAACTACAAAAACCTAAAAAAATAATAAAAATTAACAATATTAAAACTCTTAAATTAATGTGCGTAGATGCGTAAAATATTTAAGGCCGGTCACCGTTCACCTAGTCATGTGCCGCCAATTACTCTAAACGGGTCCTTATTGAATAAGGTTATAAAATTTAAGTACTTGGGTCATATAATTACAGAGTGCTTAAGCGATGACGAGGACATTGAGAGAGAGCGTAGGGCGCTGGCGGTAAGAAGCAATATGGTCGCACGCAGGTTTGCCCGTGGTGACGCGGTTGTCAAGATTACCCTATTTCGGGCATTCTGTCAATCGTTTTACTCGGGAGGCCTGTGGGTGAGCTATACGCGTCGAGCCTACAACGCACTACGCGTGCAATATAATAATGCCTTCAGAATGTTGTTGAATCTGCCGCGGTTCTGCAGCGCCTCAGGAATGTTCGCGGACGCGCGGGTGGACGGATTCCACGCTATAATTCGTAAAAAAGCATCGTCCCTGCTGCGGCGCATGAGGAGCAGTCACAACAGCATTCTGAAGACAATTACGGCCCGCCTAGATTGTTCTATTCAAAAACATTGGATAGAAACAATAACCGGCCAAATAAAATAATATATAAATAACAATAACTAACATAATTCATAAGAAAAAATTGTTACTAACACACTAACACTATACAGATATGGATTTTAATCTGAAATAAATTATTTTTTATTTTTTTTATTTATTTTTAAAATGGAACTCGAACATATTGTTATTTACTCATTTTGAAGCTTCTTCTAATGTCTTTTATAATTTTATAATTTATTGTTAGTTTTAAGATACCTCATTACTAACCTTTTTTTATATACATATATATTGTTTGGCATAACTCGAAACGCCATAAACTAACAACTAAAGGGAACTGAAGATACTCCATTTTATAATAATGTGGTAGAAATTACAAAAATACTTTAACGATGGACTCCGGCTTTGTAAGTATCGTATTCATAGTTTTGTTTATGAAGTTTAAATACAAATGCTTTTTGCGAGTATAGTAGTTTTCTGTGAATAAACTAATAAATACTTTCCTTTTTTCAGTGAAATAGAAAACAATGAATGACCACTGCAAGAAATTTAGCTATCACTAAATGTTGTAGCTTATAAGAAATGTATAGAAAATAAGGCTGATAAAATTACAAAACATAGAGGTCAAATTAAAAAAATATTAATATAAGAGGCAAAAAAAAAATTAAGTTAAATTTTCTTTAATAATAAAAAAATTACAATACATATTGTTTTCCTTATACACACCTCCAAAAAAAGTAAAATTATAATTTACTAACAGTCTTTTCAATGATTTTTCATTTAATAAATATAAAATACATTAACAATTATTCATCTTATAAGGAAATGATATATGAAAGTTGTCCTTTCTGTGATATATCCTACTGAAGCGCTGTCCCTATTATGTACTATGTCATGAAGGTACTCCTGGTACTTTCATAAAATTAAAATCTCTGCAAGTGGAGTGCCATAATAGGAAATTATCTTTCAAATGCTCTGAAAATATAAAATTTATATATAAAAAAATATATACATTAGGTATATAATTAGAGAATACAAATAAATAAATCTTATATTCCTGGTTATACCTTTCTATTATATTCCTGGTTTAATATGCGCTTGCTTGCAGTTTTGCTTCACTACTTGGATTAAGAACTTGTGTTAATAAATATGATCTTTTTGGGTAAGCACTATCATGTAGCTTCCATTGATTACCATAATGTTTTGCATAACATTTAGCAAAATCAGTAATTGAATAATTTTATATACTTGCAATAAACTATAACATAATATTTTAGAAAAGTATAAAATAGTAATTTAGAAAATCAGCAACTGAAATTAATAAGCCCACAGCTCAAATTAAAAAATGAAATAGTAACTGAGATTAAATATAGAAAAAAGTTTGCATAATTTGCCTGCTTTTTTAAAAAAAAACTTTTAGGATATATAATATAATTACATGGTGATTGGATCAATTGCAGCAATAGCTCCAGGAAAACCCACCAATTCTATAGATTTTTTCTGCACACACTACAATGACTTATAGTAACTTTATAACACTATCATTGATTGATTGATTTCTTAAATTTTGGCGTTTCGAGCGTGCCAGTTGAACACATTTCATTTCGCCAATGTCACGTTGTATGGGAGAGACACGAGGAAATTTGACCGGTAAAAAAAAAGATAACTATACACAATTATAGAATCCATGTAAAAAAGAGATCCAGTTAAAGTACAGCCTTCACCTAAAACAAAACAAACACATATTTATAGTATGTACAGTACATTAGGTTAGTAATATTTAATATTTTAAATGGGTGTTAGTTTAAAGTTTAATTTTGTTATGTTTAATATATTTACATAAAAATTTACATAAAGGACTAAACACAAACATCAACAGACACTGAACATTTATAGGACGAGGGACTTTATGAGGAAAGATATCATATAAAGGACGAGTTAACTTAGGAAAAGAGAAAAGGATGTGGGGAGGGGAGCCGTCGTCCAGGCCACATTCACACAGTGAGTGGTCTCTGACCCTGATTTTGGCTAGATGTAAAGAAGTAGAAGCATGCCCAAGGCGCAAGCGACAGATAGTTGTTATGATCCTCCGTTCAATAAGCCTTTGAGAATAAAACCAAGGTCGCCTAGGAATATCAGGTTGAATAAGTGCATAATACTTACCTTTATGGGATTTTGACTCGTTCCAGAAATTATTCCAGGACTTACGCAGATAAATATCCGCCAGTGACATCAGATCTTGTGCGGAATTGGAGAAATGATCTAATGTGCCACACTGAATAGCAGATTTAGCGCAGGAGTCTGCAGATTCATTCCCACTGATTCCAGAATGACCTGGAATCCACACCAAAGTAACATCCAAACCCTTCAGATGACATGAGTACAATTCTTCACGAATCCTTAAAACAATTGAAGATCTTGATCTACTATGAAACGGGTTTCCATTTAAGGCCATTAGGCAGCTTAGTGAGTCAGTAAAAATAACCGTCTGATTAAAATCGTGGGAAAGTGTAAACAGGATAGCTTCTATCAAAGCAACAGCCTCGCCTGTGAACACAGATGATTCGGGAGGGCATTTATATTGATAATTTTGAATTTTGGAATCCAACAAGCTACACCAACACAGCTCTCTTTCGAGAGTAAAAAAGTAGTTTTTATTAGTTTTTAATTATTTTGTAGTTAAAAGTAATTTTTATTTTACTACAAACATTGTTAGACAATATCTTAATATTAAAATAAAAGAATACAATTTATTTATAAAAAGATCCATCTAACTCGTGGACCAAAAAAAAACCTATTTTCTGTTTCTTTCCTTAATTTTGTAGCTATTATATGTTTTTGCT
>JAAIXJ010001228.1:0-12322 GCA_013403705.1 Heliconius hermathena | reverse complement strand
GGACACTCAAAGCGAGGCCTCCACTGCACAATGATTTACAAATTTCCAAGACAGACGAGATAATGAAGGTGACATTAAATCCTTTAATACTGAGAGCTAAAATTCTCGTACAACTGTTTTAAATCTCTCGAGAAAAATATTTAAATATTATCATTATTATCTGAGCCATAAAAAATAATAAAAAATCAGCTTCAAGCTGTATCTCGCATACAGCAGGGAAGGCACAGGAAACCTAGCGTTAAGACACTCCGTTCTCCGCATTACGCTGAATTCCGGAGGCATTGCGTGTTGAGTAGTGCAATTTAACGCCGTGCTTTGTCTCTATACTGGACACACGACACCAGAGCGAAGAAATATCTAATATATAATTTAAATAAATATTTAATTTTCTCGAGGGGGATCGAACCCACAACCAGTCGTATTTACAGTCAGACACATTTGCCTCTGCGCCACGACTGGCCTCAAAAATAGCATTTTATAAATTTATTAATTAAATTAAGCCGCTAAACTTATTTGAAAAAGATTAGAAAAGTATGTACGTATATGAAATGTAAACTGTATACGTAACTTTTAGGCTTGATGAATAGAAAATTAAAGAAATGCGTATTATTGCGTATATCTTAACGCAGGCGGTAAAATATATATATCTATTTAAAAATATAAATATATTCATTGACATATTTTTACTATAACATTCATCGTATCGATTTTAGGGTTCCGTTTTGTTTATGAAAAAAATCCCTTATAAGATCACTCTTTTGTCCGTCTGTCTGTCTGTCGAGATCCTTTCGACCTCAGGAACTTGGAGATATCGACTTGGAATTCAAACTATATACTCAGATCTACGGCCCCATGATTTCCTGAAAATCGATCTCTGTATTTCTATATTTATTTAAAAAAAATATGGCCGCAATACAATATAAAAATAAATATGGCAAAAAAACGCGTATTTCGACTCTACTAAGGGAATCAAAATTAATAGGGTACTTCCGGTTGACCTAGAGTTATGAAATTTGTCGGCACTACAGGTAGTACTAGTTCAGGAAAAAACTATACATTTGTAGTTGAATCCTAAAATAAAATAGCCTTAAAAGAGAGGCAAAATTTGGTATTAAAGCCGCTAATTCAAGTGAGGTACCAAATGAAAAGGCTCTGACTAAGCTAAGTATGAATTTCAGAAAAAGCCCGAGATCTCCAATTTTTGTACATGAGGCAATTAAGAAATCGTTGGCAGCAGTTCGATATAATAATTATGTCAACTGACAGACGAATGCCACCTCAGTCTACCCGTGACCACGGACTACTGCAAAGTGTTCGAAACATCGGGTTTCCAAAATGTAAAACCTTAAATATACGCGATTAATCCGGTTAAATTAGTTTCATTTAAAATGTGTAACAATTGTGAAAATCAAAGAACTTATTATTATTTTGGTAGTTATATTCACGGGGTTGTATATAAAAGCGCCCACAAAAAATATATTATACTATTACGCTAAAGACATTTGTCAAAAAAATATTTGTCGCAACTTTGGCTATATGATATTTTTAACACACTCATGATAAAACCTATTTATTAGGAGCACGTGTAGTTTTGCTTATCCTAATATCAGCAATCCTCTTATCGGAATCGAGGACCTTGACAGTTTTCTTCCTGCCTGCCTTGTTGATATGCATGTTGAATAAAGATTAAAACTGAAAAACATATGACAAAACAATACATATTATTGCACTATTTACCTGATATTTTAAGCATCATCGTTTTATAAAATCATATTGGTGAATACCAAACAAAAAATAAAGTATCCAGTCAACAAAGATTTCATAATAATGTAGTAAGTCGGGCGGCCGCGTCACCGACTACAGGTACACACACACACACACACACGCACACATTCACAAGCACTCACACTTTTACAAGCACTTTTAAATCGTTGATTCAACACAAAGCTACTACCGGCTCGGAGTTTCCCTTTTCAATGAGGTTCCAATTTTATTGTTTAATACAATAATGTATTGGTAGTTATCCTGCATGAAATTAAAATGATTTTAATTAAAAATATTTTTATGAATATTCTTGAACAGTATAATAAGCTTTCCTAATTAACATAGTTTTATAGTCGTTTTTAAATTTCTGCAGAGAAAAATTTAAAACACATTGCTGAATACTATTATAGAGACGTATACTTAGACCAATAAATGATTTATTTACTTTTTGGAGGCGATAACTATACCCTATTCATTTTGGCATGAGACAAAATGTAAACAAAAAAATTCTGTTTCTTAAACTTTTATGTAGCTTTCGATTTCTATTTAATTTGGTCGAGTAATTTCTAATGTCTTCGTGATAAAGATGCAGGTGCTACAAATTTCTCTGTCTTTTCTATCATATATCTGTCGTTGTTTTTTTAACAGACATCCCACAAATGACCAGTTCATATTATTCTCTTTCCCATAATTAAACAATTTTCATTGATCATCTTTTATATTATACCAGAATAAAAGAGTTTGGTGCTCTGATGCAGCAGAACAAGTTATTGCCGCTACGGAGTACGGGGGCCAACACGCGAGCTCGAGCTCGTTTGCAACGACACACCACCTACTGGCCTCTGACCATATCGTCCACACTTATATTTAATTTGGGTTCTGTAAGTATGTTTATACATAAAAATACTGTGTTTTTATTTAAAGAAAAATTGCTATATTAATTCTAATCTCTATTGCTATATTATTTCTAATCTCATAAATCAAAGCGTAAAAACAGGCTTGTACCCAGAGTAGCATAATGAATACGCTAATTACCGTCCTATTACACTTCTTTCATCTGTTGATAAAATTGTAGAAAAATATATCTATAGACAAATACAACAGTTTTACCATAATAATGACGTGATTACAAAAAATCAGTTTGGATTTCAACCCGGTAAAGGTACAATAGACCTATTAGCTAAATTTACTGACGAAATAAACCAACATTTAAATCACAAAAGATATGTACTTGCGCTTTTTATCGACTTTTCACGCGCATTTGACACTTTGCAACATAAACAGCNATTCGTGGCCCCTTACTTACTTGGTGTGAAAATTACCTCAACAATCGCTCTTATACTGTTAAAATAAACGATTCATTTAGTAAACCAGTACCAGTGACAGAAGGTAGAGCTCAAGGGTCGGTCTTGTGTCAATGAGATGAGCAATTATATTAAACATTGCTCATGCTATCAGTTTGCAGATGATACATGTCTGCTAGCTGCTAGCAATGATCTACATAAAGCCACACAATTGCTACAAACGGATTTTAACTGCCTTATAATGTGGTGCCATGATGCGGGACTAGTACTGAATTCAAGTAAAACTAAGCTAGTAATAATTAAATCACCTTATACTAGGCAGTTACCCTTAAAACCTATAATCGCCCATAATCATAACTGCCTGCATGTAGCTACAAATAGATCATGTAGTTGTCCATATATCGAAATTGTTAACAAACATACTTATCTTGGGCTTATTATTGACAATAAATTCAATTGAACTCACCAAATTGACCATGTTTGTAATAAACTCAGGCAATTCTTAGCTGTGATTAAAATTATAAATAATCGTATACCTTTCAAGGTCAAGCTGCTGTTGTATTACTCACTAGCCCACTCATATATACAATATGGACTGGAGTCTTATGGCCGAACTTATAAAACTTACCTTGACAAAATATATAATCTACAAGTTAAAATAATAAAGAATTTTGTTTCTAACAATATACTACGTAAATATCATAACAATGAATCAGAACTGTTTACATTATTAAAAATCCTACCTGTACATAGCCAATTAAAATTCAATTTATTAAAAAAATACTTTTTTTGTAATGAAATTAAAATTGCCGTTGAACATCCTGTACATACGCGAACTGTCTCTAGAAAGCAGTTACGGACAATAAGAGCCAACAACGCTTACGGCGAACGCACTTCGGCCTACCTCGTACCGAGAATAGTAAATGATCTCCCATTAAATGTATGTAATGTTATCAATAAAGTAAATATAAAAAAAGTGTTAAAAAAATATTTTGTCAATAGTATTTAACTTTATTTATTTTATTAATTAACTTTTTTATAAATTAACTGTGAAATCTTATTAATTATTTAACTTTATTGCAAATTAGAATTGTGTAATTTAAGATCACTTTTTTAACATCATTACAAACCTTTTTGGTTTTTTAGATGTTATATGTATTGTTGTTCTTTTATTAATTTTTAAAAGGTAATAAATTGAAAAAAAAATGAATTATCTTACAAAAAAATTTACTTTGTTTTATTTTTTTTTATTTGTTATTGTGGAAGTTCAGTTTCACTTTCCCAAAGTAAATAAAAAGAAATTAGGATTTTTTTAAAGACGACAACAATGGATTTTTTCTTACTGAATTTGTTGGACAACGATCAAAAATGTATGCAATGAGTGTTGAAGATCGTAGTATCACCAAAGCTAAAGAAGTTAATAAAAGTGTAACTAAGAAATTAAATATTAGTGAATAAGTCATGTTTATTTCAGAAAAAAAACACAGCTTGCTAAAATGTATAGATTTAGAAGTATCAAAGATATTATATTTACAAAAAAAAATAGACTCACTGAACGAGTTCTTTCAAGAACCTCCAAAGAAGAAAAAGACAAAACTGCGTTTCGTCATCGGTGGGGCGAGCAACGAACGATGGTACCTCGTACCTTACTACCAACGAAGATGATAAATCCAGTGCAACAAATCCCGTTAAAAGTGAGATATTTGAATTGAAAAACTTTATTGGTATTAACCAATACCACCGGAGGAGCACTGCAAACATGCAGACTTGAATGTCAAATATTATAACAAGAATATAACTTTAAATAAAAGTACTAAATAAATTATTTTTACTTAAATTTTACTTTGTTTTATTTTTCATTTAAAAAGGCATGTAAATAAAACCAAAAAATATTTTTTATACATAAGCATTTATTATAATAAATAATGTTTCATACATTTTTTTTCACATAATGTTATTTTTGTTTAAAGTATTATATTATAAAAGATTGAAACATATCGTTTAACAGATCATTTTTAATTTTGTTTGTATCTTCTTTAGTCATTTTAGTTTTCATGGCTTCGGATAATTTATTTAAACTATTATAACCAGCAGGATTAGAAACATCATACTAAATATTTTTAATTTCTAATAAGGGGTCCATCTTTCCCAAGCAATTTTTCGTTTTACTTTTTCTTCGTTTGATTTTGGATATGTTTGGGGAGTTAATTGATTAGCGGTGCTTGAAGATTCCGTTGGATCTTGAAACTTTTTCCCAAAATCAGGTGTCTTCGACATGACATTTATAAAAGTCGCTCGTCTTGGATTTCCTATATAACTCAATGGCACTTTTAAATTCTTTAAAACTTCCCAAAATTCTACCCAACCATGTGGCGAACATAATTGATTAAATCAACAATATTACTTTTATAAACTTCCTTGTTGTCTATAAAAATTGTACCGTTATCGTTCCAATTAATCTTTTTTTATTTTTCAGTAAAATATCAATTAACAGCTCACCTTTTATTTTATATGTCTTTGGTATGAGTTAAAGCAGTTGAGATTTAGCGTAATAGTCATTACTTTTGTGTGGAATATTCTCATTAATCGGTCTTTCGTGTGTTTTCATAGGCTCTTCTTTAATGTCTGCAGTTTTCTTTGTTGTTACATCTTCTTTTATATAATTNATTATTTGAAACATTGTATAATAAAAAATACAATGGAAGTATTTAAACTAAATAAATTCATAAAGATTGTAACAATAAAATCATTTGCAGGAAACGATTTAATATCGCGGGTTCTAGCATACAATATTGTATTATATCGTGGTTTCTGACGCTTTGATTTAAAATGAGAGAAATTGCATTAAATATTAGCGACAAAGAGATAGAGGCACTGTAGCGTCGTTAGGTGATGAGCAATGCAAGAAAGAGACAGGAACACTGTGACGTAGGTACGTCGCTAGCAATTCGGGGAAGTGAGCGATAAGGCCGGGCGGGAGCTTAAAGAGGGTGACTGATAAGCGAATCGACTAGTGGGATTTAATTAATCGAAAAGCTATCTTTGGAACGGTTAGAAATACTGCTCTGGGACCTGGCGCAATCGATTCATATGGGGGGCTATTCCTTTTTTTTTCTTTTTAGTTTCGAGGCACCGACGAGTGGACCCGCGGGGTCTGGCACACTTCCGAAGAAACATATTTGCGCCAGAACCAACGAGTACATACTACTGTCTTAACACTAAGTTGAAAACATCCATCTGTACTTTATAAAAGAGAATTATTCTTTAGTAGCAAAAGAAATAAGACAGATTGACAAGTTAGTCTGATATTGTGGTTCACCGTAATCTGTCCTTGAATCACGTTTAGTTATCAAATATTATATAAAATCATTAGTCGGTTTCTTTATTCTGAGCTGAAACACCTAGTGGTGAATATGTCGGCGAAACAAAAAATAAACGGAATTATATATGGCGATCAAAACTTTTCCGTGCCACCACATTTAAATTTGGGAGCGTTTGTTTTACAAAAGATTTTGGCTCACGACAGACAGAAAGCCGCAGTGGTAAGTGCTTAATTAATACATTTTGCGATTGAATTTTACACTTATATAACAAAAAATATATTATTTTGTAAATTTACTACGGTGTACTAATAGACTAGTGCACATTTTCCGCCGAATTCTGGAGGCATTGTGTGTTGAGTGGCGGAACTCAACGCCACGCTTTGCGTCGTTACGAGAACGAGGAAATGAAAATACTATTATAAATATTTTATTTCCTCGAATGAGAATTGAACCCATAACCTGTCACGGTTACAGTCGCACGCTTGTGCCTCTGCGCCACGACTGGTCTCTTTTCAGAATAATAATACTTTACAATTGCATAAATAGAAAAAAAAACACTTACTTTTAATAATGTGAAGATAAACAAATGTGAAAAAAGCCGCCATTGGCTTTTATTTTCATTTTATTTTTAATAGTACAATAAAGTATTATATATAATAAAAATTGTTAATATGTGATATCAATATACTAAAATATATAATACTTAAATATATATTATGATCTAATCAAAAATTAAGAAAAGATAAAATTAACTTTTAAAAAAACTTAATAATGTTTTATAGTTTTCATGAATATTATTACACTTTATGTACTAAAATATATTTCATCATCACTTTTACGTGTTAAATAGATACATGGAGCTACAGGAGAGAAAATCTGTTACAATGAAATGGCTCAAATGGTAGTAAATATAGCTACATCCCTTACAAACCTCGGTATCAAAAATGGTGATGTTGTGGCCATTTTGAGTGAGAATAGGATCGAATGTATATTGACATTACTAGCAGTGTTATGTTCAGGAGCCACTGTCACCTTTTTAAATAGTGGTTACAGTAATGGTTAGTAAAATATTTATTTAAATTGTTTCTTTATATTATTATTGAGACCAGTCGTGGCGCAGCGGGACGACGTGTGACTGTACAAGCGACTGGTTGTGGGTTCGATCCCCACTCGAGGAGATTAATTTCGCTCTGGTGTCGAGATTAAGCGCGGCGTTGAGTTCTGCCACTCAACACGCAATGCCTCCAGAATTCGGCAGTAAGTGGGGAACGACAGCGTGAAGCTGATTTATTTTATATATATGACAATTGAATTGAATTGACCCGCTCGCGGCTTCGCCCGCGTAAACTGCTGAATAATTTACTTAATACACTGAATTCCGTTTGTGTTTTAATATACCTATTATGTGTGTTTGGAGCGCATTTAAGATTTGTAATGTGAAAACAATTAAAGCCTTACGTTCGCCGCATCTTCATAATTCCCGTAAGAATATTCAATTGAATGTTTGTATAAAAAACAACTTATCGATATATTTATTTAGAAAACGTATAAAAATTTGAACGTAGCGGGACTCGAACCCGTGCCTCCTGGAAACCAGGCGCTCTGACCGCTAAGCCATACGTTCTCATCGAGCTACATCGAGGAGATTAATTTCGCTCTGGTGTCGAGATTAAGCGCAGCGTTGAGTTCTGCCACTCAACACGCAATGCCTCCAGAATTCGGCAGTAAGTGGGCAACGACAGCGTGAAGCTGATTTATTTTATATATATGACAATTGAATTGAATTGACCCGCTCGCGGCTTCGCCCGCGTAAACTGCTGAATAATTTACTTAATACACTGAATTCCGTTTGTGTTTTAATATACCTATTATGTGTGTTTGGAGCGCATTTAAGATTTGGAATGTGAAAACTATTAAAGCCTTACGTTCGCCGCATCTTCATAATTCCCGTAAGAATATTCAATTGAATATTTGTATAAAAAACAACTTATCGATATATTTATTTAGAAAACGTATAAAAATTTGAACGTAACGGGACTCGAACCCGTGCCTCCAGACCAGACGCTCTGACCGCTAAGCCATACGTTCTCATCGAGCTACATCGAAATCCATACTTATCGATATTTACAATAATTAAACGTTAATTAAACGTTTAATATCCTATTTAGATAATTATAATTATATTACTTCAAACCAATCAAAATATACAATTTAGATAATAAAAGTATTACACTTTTATTACTTGTATAAACACAAATAAGTATCAATTGTACTTTCTTCTTCTTTAAAAATTACGAACATGAGTGAATAATTCATTAATATTTTTCATTAAAAGTATATAGAATGAGAAAATCTCATGTCATAAATTTGCTTTATAAGTATGTGCGCGACAAATGGAGGATAGGATCAAGGGTAGTTTGATGAAAGTTTGCTTAAGTTCTGATTATGAGATCCGGTTGAAATAAGAAAAGAAGAAGAAGTCAGTCTTTTTTGTTAAAAATTATAATTATGTTACTTTTCTTACTAAATTTACTTTATATTCCATAATGAAATCTACTAAAATCCTATAGGATTTTAGTACTTCTACTAAAATCCTATAGGATTGTACTACTTCTACTAAAATCCTATAGGATTTTAGTAGATTTACAGCTTACGAGCTGCATTAGGAACTGAACTATTACCGTGTATTTACTACAATCCACTAGTTATCGATATTTTAAATAATTTATACTTTTCGATTTTTATTTTTTTTAAGGAAACTATAATGAAACCTTAAATATATGTACCTCCATATCCTACGCTATCACCATACAAAAAATCATTAATTTCTGTCTGGTAGTTTTTGCGTCATTGGCGAACTAACAAACAGGCAGAAAAACAGACAAGTGTTCTGCTGAGTGGTTTTTCAGCTTCTATAGCCGATGTATTAACCGACCTCATTTTTTTTATATATCTTTTATGTACAGAATTGACATTTCGTCCTTTTATTATACTTATATAGAGATTTTTATTCAGCTGGAAAAAGTGAATGATTATTTACTTATACCCCGTGTTCCACTTAGTTCGGAACTTAAATATATATATATATATATATATATATATCACGATAATATCACGATGTATCCCGAACATACCAATTAGGTAGAGCAAACCTGGGAACCTAGTGTTAAGACAAATTAAATCACCTAAAAATACATTTTAATTTAAACAAAAAACATCGTAGGTGGTATATTTTTATAGAAATATTATAAATAATGATTGTAGTGTTTAATATAAAAACTCAATTGAACGTACTTTCACAGATATTAATTGAATAGTAGATCAATCAGATGAATGCAAACATTAATTAAAATTTAAGTGTTTATTGGTGTTGTAGAATTAATTTAATGATACTAAAGTACACAAAAAAATAATCATGTGAGGATTTTAAAAAAATATAATAAATTAAATCAGCTTCACGCTGTATCCCGCACACAGCAGGGTAGGCAGAGGGAACCTAATGTTAAGACACACTTTCCGTCGAGTTCTGAAGGCATTGCGTGTTGAGTGGCGGAACTCAACGCCGCGTTTTGCCTCGATTGTGATGTGAGGATTTAAGATAAAATATAATTATATTTTTATTTACAGATGATCTTATGCACGCTATTAACATCTCCAATCCAAAATATATGTTTTTATCGGGAGAAACGTTCAGAAAGCATTTTGCTTCCCTAAAAAATAATTGTCTAATTACAAAATACATTTTATACGATGATCCGGCGAGAGAGAATGAATGTGTAAATTTTAAAGAACTCACGAAAAAACATATTGATATAAATACTTACAAGCCTTATGACTTTAAAGGTAAGATGAAGATGTTACTAAAACTTAAATATCTCTTTATACTTAAACTAAATGTGTTTTCTAAACACGCCTATGATAAAATCTTATATCAAACTACACTTGATCGTTGACATGCGGTCATCTCTCGTTAAGTTTATAGCTAGATAAAACTAAATTATGTAAAGTAATATATTCATATATACATCTATTTTTAAGGGTCAACATGTACAAGCGTTATTCTTTATTCTTCGGGAACTACTGGTCCGTTTAAAGGCGTTAAGATAAGTCACTACAACATTTTAGTCTCGATTCAGAGACCACCGTATGTATTTAAAAAACTTATACTATCATTATACATTTTTTCTAAGCCTGTAAAACGACGGTTGTGGGTTCGATCCCCATCTCCCCTCATTATCCCCATCGAATGAATTATTATTTATTAATATTATCATTTCTCCGCTCTGGCAACAAGACAAAAGGCGATGAATTTCACCACAAAACACGCAACGCCTCGAAAAATTCGGCAGCAAGTGGGTAACGGACTTCCGTTACCCACTTGCTGCCGAATTTTTCGAGAGAACCTGGGAACCAAGTGTTAAGACTTCTTAACACTTGGTTCCCAGGTTCTCTCTGCTTACATTCTATGTGCGGGATAAAACGTGAAGCTAAAAAAGCAAATAAATATTTTTGTAATATTATAAATTGTTATTTTTTTTTTATTATATAGGCACACTTTAAAAAACAAGAAAAATATTTTTTTGGAAACGTTAAAAATTTGGACGACTACTATGCTATGTTAAAATTTTTATACGTTTTTTAAATATCTAACTTCACATCTATTTACGTAAGTGATATGTACGCGCACAGAGCAAACGCAATTTTCCCCGCATAAATTCCGACCCCGCGGGAATTTTAGTATAAAAAATTGCCATATCCACAACCACCTCTTAAATTTTTCTGATTTATCTTCTATGTACAGACATCGATTCAGAGATCTCTACTCTACCTGTGACCAGGGACTTATTACTGCAAAGTGTTTGAAACATCGGGTTTCGAAAAATACTAAATATATACGATTAATCCGGTTAAAGAATTTCATTTAAAATACTGAACATCTAAGTTAATAGCGTAAGGAGTTATCTTTTTAAAAATATTAAAGTATTTGTAACTCAACATATTAATTACACATATTTGTCAGGAACTCTAGCAGAAATTTTACTGTATTAACAATTACTCCATGGTCAAGCACGATGGGGCTAGTATCTACTTTACATGAAATGTTTAATGGAAAAACTCTTGTATTCTTACCAAGATTTAACGAAAATGTATACCTGAGCACTATTGAAAAATATAAGGTGAGATAATGATACTAGTATTTTGTCATTTGTTACTGTTTTATTTTATTTAAGTAAGTATATTATAGTAATTATTTATTTCAGATTAATTTTCTAATAGTGGCGCCTCCTCTGATTTTAACATTATATAAGTCAAAAATAGCAAAGGACTTTGATTTAAGTTCTATAAAAATGATTTACGCATCTGGTGCCCCGGTCAATCCAAAAAACATTCGTGAATTAAAAGCTAGGTACAAATTATATGATTATCATTTTTTTTTCATTTTTTTCGTTTGCCCCAGTCGTGGCGCAGGGACATAAGCGTGCGACTGTAAACGCGACAAGTTGTGGGTTTGATTCCCACTACACGAAATGAAATATTGAATACTTCCATTTTTTCTCTGCTCTGGTAACGAAGAGAGTAAAATAAAGAGTTACCGTTGAATTCTGCCGCTCAACACACAAGTCCTTTAGAATTGAGGGGAAAATGGGGAACGAGTGAAATGGAGATACTTCCATCTTAGTGGGAATTGGAGTATCTTAACATTAGATATTCAGGTGCCCTCTGCCTTCCCTGCTACGTACGATCTGCTATGTGCTATAATAATAATATTAAAGATGGTGCAAGCATAATTTTAATCTTATGATGCTTATCTTAATAAACTATGCTAGTAGCAAATATTGGGAACGCTAAAGAGAAACGGAAAACGAAATACATACAAACGAAATACGTTTCCTTACATCATTAATGTGCGGTACCCAGGATATATGAGTG
>JAAIXJ010001340.1:0-12561 GCA_013403705.1 Heliconius hermathena | reverse complement strand
CCCTGCTGTGTGCGGGATACAGCGTGAAGCTGATTTTTATTTTTATATTCTATCGCCAGTCTTGAGGCCAGTCGTGGCGCAGGAGCTCAAAGTGTGACTGTAAGTGTAACTGTAAGTGTGACTGTAAGTGAAGAAATTATAAATATTAATTTAAATTAGCCTTTTTTCTTCGCTCTGGTGTAGACTTAGTTTTGCAACTCAGCACGCAATGCTTTCAGAATTCGGCGGAAAGTGGAGAACGGAGTGTCTTAACATTAGGTTCCTTTTGTCTACCCTGCTGTGGGCGGGATACAGCGTGAAGCTGATTTTATATTTTGTCGCTTCATTCGAAGTAATATTAAAAATTATGGAACTTCGCTTTCTTTGATCATAATATATTATATAACATTTTTATTATTATTAAACGTGAAAATTGCTTAATTTAAAAATAATATAAAAATTAGATCTATTATGCGGTGCCTGTGACATTTTTGCGTTAATCTGTGATTGATCATAGTCTTACAAATTCATTAATCTTTTTCATGAGTCAACATGACGCAGGTTCTTTATGCTCGATTTCCTGATTTATATGTTTAGATATTATATCAGTAAGGCTGATATTGCCAATTCAATTAATATATATATATTTATATTTAAATACATACATATAGACAGTAAGTCATAATTTTTTAATAGCAAGTAGAAATCTTAGTGTCACNAGATCTAATTTTTATATTATTTTTAAATTAAGCAATTTTCACGTTTAATAATAATAAAAATGTTATATAATATATTATGATCAAAGAAAGCGAAGTTCCATAATTTTTAATATTACTTCGAATGAAGCGACAAAATATAAAATCAGCACAAATATTAATTTAAATATTTAAAAAAGTAATAAAAGAAAAAAACATACATATGTTGGAGTTCAAGTATTCGTACTTCGCATTCACATTTTGCGGAAAGTTTACTGAAACGTAATATTTTATACTTCGTAGTTAACATTAAATTTCCAACAATTCGTCACAAGTGTCATACGCTGACACATTTTTTTTTAATGAAAATAGAAACAATTTTACGACATTGTACATTTTACTTCAATGTTATTAATATGTATGTATGTAGGTCTCAATGCCGTTCTTTAATAATATTGAATAAACATAATAATCACAAATATAAGTAGGTAGTAATATTAAAGACTAGCGGCCCGCCTGCGGCTTCGCCCGCTTTAACTACATGATTATTGATTTATTAACAGAATTGATTGACAATTACAATGACTTCTAATATGATTAAACTACATTATCGTAATTTCTATAAGAATTTTTGATTGTTTTGAATTAAACAATACGACCATTGTTGATATTTAATATTTATAAAATATTCATAAAGCTAATTATTTATTACACGTATATATTTTTGTAACATTGTATTCTTTTTACCTATGTAATGTACGTCTCATCATAATTCTAAAACTCTGTTAAATGTGCTGATGTCAGTGAATAATTTAAATTACTCTTTCAGAAACAGCCTTAAATGTTTAATTATTGATTTGAAGGATTCATAATATTCTTTGTAAAATAACTGTAATGATTGCANTCTCTGTGTTGAATTAATTACGACTTAAACTTAACTGTTATGATTTATGAAGGTAATCTCCACTAACAATTCAATTTTGTTTACTTTATTGTATAAAATATTGTATAATAGTGCTTCAAAAATATATATTTTTATCAACAGTCATATAACCAAGACGTTTCGAATGTCATTCTTTAGCCAGGAATCTTACAAGCGCGATTGCTATATAACATTCGCAGGCAAATTAATGTCTTGAGCTCATTCAAATGACGATAGTTTTTTTAATGAACCGATTTGGATGAAACAAACTTTAATTGTTAAGTTGAGTTAAAACGAATCAATTGGTGAAACTTTTAAGTAAATCAGTTCAGTACTTTCAGAGAAAAATGTGACCATATATATCGACAGACAGATAGACAAGAAATTTAAAAAAAAATTGCTTTCTATTATTCTTTTTAAGCATCCCTCTATCCGTTTCAGTCAAAATTACTAAATGTACAGACAAAATATTTTTACTGCCTTACTATATATAGAGATTAGGCATTATGAAGTTGTGTGAAACTTATTGTTAGAAAACCTCATTTAGTTTTGTTTAAAACTGTATTCCGCATGTAGCAGGGTAGTCAGAAGGAGATCATAGTGTTGAGACACTCCGTTGCTTAAATGCGACACTTCCGTTTCCCACTTTCCGAATTATATGGGTATTGTGTGTTTAGTGCCAGAATACAACGCCGCGCTTTGCCTCGTTGACAAAATAAGAAAATGAAAATAATATATTATAAAAAAAATGTGGTAACCGAACCGTCACGTTTACAGTTGCAAATTTGTGCCCCAGCGCCACTTAGACATCTTAGGCATCATACAAATATTATACGATATATTCCTAGTTTTATTCTCAAAACAAAAATATAAATTTTAATCTTAAAAAATATACAAAATATAAGTATTTATGTAATATATTACAACTTAAATAGAAATACCGTTAAGTCCACAGTAATTTCATTTCTCATTTGCATCAAAAGGAATGAGGTAACAGTGAACTTGCATTATCGATTCAAATTATTTCGAGTACGCAGTCCATCAGTTTAATTAGTATGCGGTTTACTTTAATTTGCGCTGAACTGGGAGTCGCGACAATCCGTAACACATTATACTATATTGCAGCTTTGTTAGTATTAACAGACATATATTGGATTATAAATAGCTATATAATAAATAATATCAGCTTCACGCTGTATCCCGCACGCAGCAGGGTAGGCAGAGGGAACCAGTGTTAAGACACTCCGTTTCCCACTTTCTGCCGAATTCTAGAGGCATTGTGTGTTGAGTGGCAGAACTCAACGCCGCGCTTTGCTTCGACACCAGAGCGAAGAAATGGAAANCAACGCCGCGCTTTGCTTCGACACCAGAGCGAAGAAATGGAAATATAAATTTAAGTAAATATTTCATCTCCTCGAGTGGAGATCGAACCCACAACCAGTCGATGTCATACTTTGTGCCCCTGCGCCACGACTGGCCTCAATATAATAAATAAATAAAAACTTAATTTGTTGTTAATTTATTTCTTGCATTTCAGTTGTTACATTTCATAGAACAAAAAAGCAAGTTTTTTAGTAAGTTTTAGTATTGTATTTAGTAAATTTATTGTTAGTTTTTTTTGTATGCGTATATTTTACTTATTTTTATTTGTTTCAATACCATTATTATTTTTTAATTATTTATTTATATATCTTATTTTTTTTAAATATGTTTTTATATGTAAATGTATTATGCAAAATCCCCTGTGCAGGTGAGGCGTCCTCCAAAGATGGCCAGTTTTCCCTTGACTGGGCTATTTGTCTCAAATTTATTATTCCAGCTAACAAATAACTTATATAATTACGTCATCTTCACACCTAGCTTAGGGTCTCCCTTTTGTACGGTGCTTGTGAGATCCCGTTCAAACTGTTACTTGTTTTGTCCATCTTTAGTCCTGTAGACGCGCTACATGGTCGGCCCATTTCCATTTTAGTGTAAGGACTTTAACTAGCCCATCTGTAGATTTTGTTATATTTATAATTTTTGTATGTCTTATCTTTTGCATTTTCTTGACGCTTAACATGCTGCGCTCTATACCTCTTTTGGGAAGTTAATATTTTTATTTTTCCATCAGGTGACCCGAACGCTCGTTTGCCTTGTTCTTTTCCATAATATATATATATATATATATATATATATATATATATATATATATATATATAAAATAGTAAATGTTGTGGTAACCTATACTTCCAGTATCCATGATTTAGGACCAGTGTGCTTAGTAAGGCAGAAGATTATAATTTCAAAGTAATTAAATGTGAACGAAAGAGTTGAGAGCCTCATCTTTTTTAAATCGGTTAAACATTATCACCATTTGGAAAAAATTGTATTGCAGAATCGAATTACATGGCATGCCTAGTATAATAAATCATAAAACTGTGCCACAGTGTCATATATTATACATATGTAGAATGTATTGGAAACTAAATATATTTATATGAAGAACGTAATGTATTTGAAATAACCTTCATTGGGGATACAACCAAAGTGGAATTATTATAGAACACATTCATAAAGAAAAAGGCGAGATAATATCTCTGTTTATTATTAAATAATAATATTTGATGTATTTAGAAAAAAAATTTTATAACAATATTTTTCAATAACATCAATATACACATAAATATGTAGGCCTAATAATTATGTACTGCATGATAGAGATAAGACATTCAATTATGTTCATTTGATTCTCCTAATTGATTAAGGTTATTATATATTACTTTAAATTGTGATTTTTTTAACTTCACGCTGTGCAAAATGAATGCATACGCCCGCAAACTTAAATTAACGAGAAGTACAACTTGTAAAGGTTGTTGTATAAGTTGTACTTCCCGTTGACATATAATCCTGAAATTGGCGGGGGATTTCGACTACCACTTGATTGATTTTTTTTTGCTAACGATAATGTAATAAACGTGTAAAAGAATTAAAAAGCCTTTTAGCGCCAAAAACGAAAGAAAAGACTTGTTTCAGTATCGTAAACAGATAAACGCATTTTTTGTATAAAATAAAATAATTCAATTTTCTGAGCCGTATTTAATTGATTGTCTTTCGTAACCGCCGGGGGCTGTAAGGAACGTGGCCTCTTTCGAGCTATTTGAAACGCGCAGCATATTGAAATCTCTCGGGCGTCATATTAGACGAAAATGACCTGCAGAGGCGACATTTCTTATAAATAACGCTATATAGGTGCCCACTTCAGAATTTCTTTAATAATTAAGGACACACGACTATGTATATGATAACCACATTATATTTTCTGTTAATAAATACATTTAAGAGCGTATTGTGGTTTATTTTAATCTTTAATTTGCAATAACATTTTGAAAAAGACAAACGTTCTGGTATTTGATAGATAGGAAGAAAGGACGAAAGGGCAGAATGCAACATTTGTGTAAATGGTAAGATAGAACAAGTGAATGAAGGGAAGTATATTTGTATGTTTGGGAAGTATGTTCAGTGGAGATGGAGGATACGAAGTTCTAGTATTTTCTCACATCTATATTTAGTTGTTGTTTATAGAATTGTAATTTCGAATACACAAAGATATTTAGTGTTAAAACGCTCCATTTTTTATTTTTCGTTTTATTTTGGAGGCCTTGCGTCCTGTGAGGTGGAATCCGACAGCACGCTTTGTTGCACCAGAGCGAGAAATTGGAAATATTAAGTAGAAATCAGACCTGTAACATAACATTCTTATAGTCAGACCTTATTAAACTTCACGACTTAACCTCATAATTTATGTTTATTAATTAAATACTAACTTAGTTATTCTATATAAAAACTGATATAGGTTAATACCGTTATACCGTTTCTGATGCCGTTATTCTATAAGATCGAAATAATTGGTTTCCTTTAGCTGAAACAGAAACCAAAGTTCATGTTGTGCAAACTTATTTCTACATACATATAGTAAAGAGGATTGGGATGGGGCGAAGACATGATAAGACTTGTAAATTGCTGTACGATCGAGCTAGTGTATGTTACTTCCTAAGTTTCTTGGTAAGTTAACTTGGTTATAGCACCAAAACAAACAGATCTATTGCAATCGTTACCAATGCACGGATGTCTTGTAAATTAATAAACAAAATTTGTTAGTGGATCGTTGTATATGAATATTGATTAGTATTTACTGTAGGTATCTCTTGTAGTTAATGTATTCGAAACGAGTATTTCTTAGTCTCTATATTTGATAAAATTTGATTTATATTTTTTTTCTGGAAGAAATAAAATATTTGATATTCCATATTGTACTAAATTCTCTCACCTACCTTACTGTGTGCAGGATACGGCGTGACCCTAAAAAAAATATTAACAATTTATTAACACCAATAAATATTTAATGGTGTCAATATACAATTTATTATGAATATTATTTTATTATTATAAACGATGAAGCAAACAACAAAATCATAATTTAATTAATATTAATATTAATTAATATTTAAATAAATCATTTAAATTACAACGTATAAACAATATAAATAACAATTTTAATATAACATTTTCACATAACATATTCTTTTTGATGGAAAGAACGTTAGCCTATTGTCTCTACTCTTTACTTAAGCTTCACTATTGGAGCAAGCAACGAATACAAGTTACGCAGTAAAATACTGTTTACATTTTAGCTCAGCTGCTACTACTAGCTAACTATATACATATGTATATAGTTGGAAAAGGATAAGTGGTAGGAAATTCGTAACTTTTATACAATTTCTAACATACTAGCAAAAGTTGCACTTACTATCCTTCATCTTACTTTTTTTTAAGCTTTAAGCTGTATCCCGTATTTACTGGGATAGACAGAGGATACCTAGTGTTAAGACATTCCGTTTCCATTAAGACACATCATATTTCTTGTCAAATTCTGGAGGCATTGAGTGGCGGAACTCAGCGCGGAAGGACGTCAGAGCGAAGAAAAATGAAAATATTAAATATTTCATTTCTACGAGTGGACATTGAACCCACAATCTGTTGTGTTTACAGTCACATGCTTGACCTCTTTGCCTGTAATTGTGCCACGATTGGCCTCGTAATTGCATTTAATTTGGAAATATAGTTCACATACCTAAAATCGTTAATCGAATAACAATATAAATATTAAAAAACATATATGTATAGTAAGTCATATATCTTGCCAACTTATATAATAAATTCAGTTAAGTAAATGAACAATATACACTTACATCAACATGATCTTCACAAACGTACATTTCAAAGTAAATATATTTAAGCGTCGTCTTTGGGCTACATAAGACCACATTTTCCTAGTACTTTGTAAATGAGGAACGAGAATAAATAACTTTAGAACGTTTTAAGCGCAGTACTTATAGTCTGTGGCAAGGAAATAAATTGTGAATTATAAAATTCTAAAATATAAAGTAGTAATATAAAGATAATTACATAATTTAATCGCTTCTAATGTTAAGCAAAAGGTTCACAATAGTAACAAAAATATAATGATTGAAAATTCTCAAAAAATGTATTTTTGAAATATCGATTTTTAGCTCTTCATCAAGCTCTATTAACTCTAGGCCTTGTTTAAAAAATAAAATTAGGTCAATAATTCAAGCGTTCAGTATAGGAAATCATTTTTTTTATGTATTATTGCAAAATATTTGAGTGCACTTATAACTTTGATTTTTTAAATGTTTTTAATTTCGTTATATCGGTGGTACAAACAATTCAAATTCAAAATATTCTTTATTCAAATAGATTTTTACAAATATTTATTCAGGAAAATATTTACACATAACAAAAGGTGTATTTCACGTATTTTTAGACTGGAAATTACGGTGAGTCCCCTTCTAAAATACTCTGTTTCTAATTGAGCGAAAAGCAAAGAGCGCAACGGAAATGACTAGATTGTTTTGATCTATTCCTTAAAATTGGAAAGATTAATTATATTATTTAAACAGTTAAAACTTGGAAATCTACTAAAAACATATCAGTATTTTACAATTTCTGCAAATAGAATTCATAACAATGCGCATATGCAATGAATTCCTAGATTTATGCTTGGAACGGTTTTATTGTAAACTATTGTGCTGTAAACTGATTTATGCTGAGATGTAGCACCTACACTCTTTACGAATGATATTGCCAACGATGTTCATGTTTAAAGAAACTGTTTCTCGTTGAAATGTTGAAATAATTTATATTCATAATACAATACAAACACAAATTTTAGGGTTCCATACTTCAAAAGAAAAAAAAGTAACCCTTATAGGATCACTTTGTTGGCCGTCTTTCCGTATGTCAAGACTATTTATCTCGAGAGGAGTTATGAAGCTGAAATAAATATCAAGTATTCAGGTCTGTAAGTAGGGTTGGTCCCTAGAAGCGTAGTAAAATTAAGATTCTAAGTCAACGAAATCAAAATATACCAGCACTTTAGCATGGTTTTTTCTGCATTTTCGACGAAATTCAAAATTTGTAGGGTACTTCCCGTAGACCAACAGTTATGAAATAGTACGAAATGAAAACTTATAATACAAATAAGGAAAAAATCAAAAACATGGAATTCTATATTTATATGACAGACTAGCGGACCCGGACGCGGCTCCGCCCGCTTAAACTTTACGAATGCTTATAGATATATTTAGGAAATTGTTTGTGAAAATATGTAACTAATTTAAATAAAAAAAATATAAGTAAACGTAACCATAGTAAAATATTAATAAAAAACTAAACAAAACCAGCTACATTATTAATAATTTTATCTCTTTCTGTCTTTCTATTTCCCCGAGCTAATATCCAGAATAACTGAACTAATTTTTATTGGACTTTCAGTGATCGATTTTACTGATTTACCGGTGAAAAATCTTTTTACTCGTTTTCCTTGCGCGCGTACATAGATACTATATGAAATAACTAAAGTCCTTTTTACATTAAATATGATAAGTTTTGCGAGCAATATCAAATAAAATCCCAGAAAACTAAAACCACAATTTATTAAGTGTATAACAACGGTATAGATAACCATCCAACCAAGATGAAATAACCAACAATTCTCTCCTTAATACTTAAATAATATTACACCGATGCCGCGCAGGGCCGCAACTTACACCACACCAAGAAATTTATGAAAATCTAACTAATCTGCTCCTCGAATAAGCGAAGAACCAAAGAAAAGTATAAATTAATTATAAACAGCAAATAATTACATAAAAATTAACAGTAGTTCGAAAATGTATGAAAATTTACAAAACCGTCAAAGTCATCTGCCCGTTCGCGTCGGTCATACTATGCCGGTCGTATGCTAGGTTATTTCGAATCAGTGACATCTCCTTAATTATTTATTAGAATGTTATACAGTGAACTATAATTTCAATCTAGATGAAATGCTAAAAGTGACTATTATATTCATTTTCATAAGGATCAATATCAAATTATAGAAAATACATACAACAAAAACCCGATAAATATAAAGTAAATTAATTAAAATGGTTACTTGTTGTTACTGTGTTACTTTGCTCAAGCTTCAGAGATAAATATGGTATGTGTATCGCGGACTTTTTTAAACATTATTTAAAGGACAATATTTTTGTAAAACATTATTTTTATGTATCTCATAAGGTTGAGTCGGCGCACGCCATGTATGCGTTAAGCAAGCTCATTTTGGGTGACGTTTGCTTATAACAACAAATAAACTTTGCAAACCGTTGCTTAGCAACGGTCGGTTGTTATTAACATGGCGGAATAAATTGCCTGTCAAATTGAAAAATATTTTAATATATTAGTATATATCGACAATATTACAAATGTAAGAAAAAAAAGTAACCTATGTTCATCCGAAGACCCTCAAGTATCTCTGTATGAGTATTTTATTACAATTGAATTAGCGGTTTGGTCCTGATTGCGGCACAGACAGACAGACAGACAGACAGACAGAGTTACTTTCGAATTTATAATATAGGTATGGATTAAAAATAGTACAAAGTTATAACTGTAGTTCACTTTAAATAATATGCGAGTGCATACGCCAGCAAAATTAAGTTTGGCAACTTTAATAGGTTGTTCTTCCCATTGGCCTATAATCTTGACATTGGTATGGAACTCTCGGTGAGTCCGATTCATACTTATTTGGTTTTTTATTTTCAACCTTTTTTGTATGTAAGCGAGCAAATTTATTTTGCACCGTATATAAAAAAAACGATTATGTTAGAAATATTTAGTAATGTACTATTTAGTATTTTAATTTTTAAGATTTTAGAAGTATAGCGGGCATTACTTGGACTGGAGTGGCAAACTCAATCGGGGATATTAACGTCATTTGATAAAATTTTATATTTAAGATTAAGTTACACCACTTATTCGTATTAGTTATGAATTTTTGTCTATGTTTTTATTGAAAGTAAAAATACTTCGTGAAAAGCCAATATTATTATTTAATTATTATATATTAATTTTAACAATTAAGTTTTGGTTAATTTCTTGTTACAGTTTGATTTTCGGGTCAGTTAATTTTTTTGATGAACAAAACCGCAGACTGGTTTCATTATTACCTAATATTCTCAGTTTTTACGTCAAAAGGAAATTTGAGGGCTGCTTGAAATATTATTAAAGTCATAACTTTAGTCAGCTGGACATTTTCATTATGAAACTTATGTCTCTAATTGTGAAAAATTCTCCTTTCATTTACTTTCCAAGATAACTGTGACTTTATGAATTATTTTTTTTGTTAATTTATTTTGTAATAATTATTTATTTATCAACAGAGGCCAGTCGTTGTGCAAGAGCACAGGAGTGTGACTGTAAACGATTGGTTCGGTAGTTCCCCACTTGAAAAATTAAATATTTATATTTCTTCGCTCTAATGACAATGCTGTGTGCGAGATACAAGTAATTAATTAATTTTATTATATTAAAATTATTTAGGGACATTCGAAGTGAGTTTTTTTTTATTTAAGCAGCATGCAAGCCAACATCTTTTTTTTTGTTTATTACATTAAACTAGATATTTATAAAAAATGAGCATTAACACTAAAATAACACTAAAATGTATACATGCAAAAATCAACTTTAAATAAATACTGTCGTTCGTTAGAAATCGTTTTTAAAAACAAGCTAAAACACATAAAATAAAATTTATTAATAGTAATACGGTGATAATTTATATGATCGCTGCTAGACTAACCGAAATATCAATGTATTGAAATTAGAATTTGGCTTTGCAGGAATAAAAAATTGAAGGTAAACCACATTTCTGCTTTGACTATAATAATTTTATTAAGTAACTGTAAAGACACTCTATTTCT
Organism: Heliconius hermathena; assembly: GCA_013403705.1. Classification (NCBI taxonomy): domain Eukaryota; kingdom Metazoa; phylum Arthropoda; class Insecta; order Lepidoptera; family Nymphalidae; genus Heliconius; species Heliconius hermathena. The sequence goes on along the minus strand of JAAIXJ010001340.1, from coordinate 1,660 downwards.
TTAAAGTCATTCAAATTTTGTACCGTGGTCTCTTTTTTAAGCTTCACTCTTTATTCCTCTAGCAAGTTAGTGTAATTTGTTTAATTTAATATAATCCAAGGGGAAGGCGTCCAAGATGGAAGGCTTGCTCATAGCGACCCCTGCTAGCCCTTACGAGGGCTGCAACGTTCCATCCGCCACGTGCATCTCGAGAGAGCGCAAGGTGACGCGCACCAGTGCGTCCCCGCTGGTGGGTCAAGTGGCGACGGATGCGGCATTGGGGACCGCCACCCAACACGCCATGTTCGGAACGGCGGGAGATTGAGGACGGAGCTATAAATAGCTACGTGGAATGTAAGAGGAAGGATGGNGATTTGGATGTCGTTTGTGTGACTGAGACCAAGCGAAAGAGCAATGACACGACCGATTTGCCAGGCAGTCGGGTCGTTTTCTGGATCGGCGTACCAGAGAGCGAGCGGGGCTGTCAATGTGTAGGTGTGTTATTGTCCTCTCGATTAGTTAGTGCAGCGGTTGAATACAAAGCGATCAACCCGAGACTGCTTTGGGTTCGCTTCAAGCTAGGGTTAACAAGAGTATTCTTGTTAATGGCGTATGCGCCAGTATCCTCAGTTCCATTAGGCGAACTCGAGGAGTTTTGGGAGAGTGTCAGGGATGTTCTAGGTAGCGTTAGAGGGAATGAAAAATTAATAATATGTGGCGATTTGAACGGATGGGTCGGAACTGCGCGAAGCGGTTACGAGGGAGTGTTAGGTCAGTATGGTGACAAGAGAATAAATGAGGCTGGAAAGCTTATATTGGAAATTTGCAAGGAAAGGAATTTGTTTGTGGCAAACACTATGTTTGACCACAAACAAATTCACATGTATACATGGGAGCGAGCGGAAGGAAAAAGTATGATTGATTTATTCCTAGTGGATCAGCATATTCGAAGTCAAGTCATGGACACACGCGTGTTTAGGGGTTCTGATCTGGGAACAGACCACTATCTAGTCGTTGCTAGAATAAGAGATCTTTTCGCAGGTTGGCGCAGCTACACGAGGTGTCCAGACTTGGAGTCGAATTACCGCATAAGAAGCTGGAAGGGGTGAATCTGGAAATGGAAATATTGAAGTAAACTGGCAGAACCTTATGGATTGTATGAAGGAAGCAGCGATAGGGGAATATGGTAAAGGAAAAAGAGGCTTTAGCAAAAAGCGTGACGAATGGTGGGATGATAAAGTGCAAGATGCTGTAGAAGGAAAGAAGAAGGCATGGCAGGATTATAAAGCCTCTGGCAAGGATAAAAGTATGAGAGAGATAAAAAAGAAAGAGTAGAGCTGCAAAAGCACCAGACAAAAGTACTGATAAAGATGAAGCGTGAAAAGGCAGAGAATGAAAAAGATGAAAGGTTAACGAACAACTTCAGGGAAAACACGAAGCTTTTCTGGCGAGAAGTTAGTGTTTCTCGAGGTTGCTCGCTAACCTGTAGAATGAGAGGGGTGCTTTCGAAGACGGTGAAATTCTAATAGAACAACCACACGATATGGGAATGAAAGTAGGTGACCTGAATGAGAATTGACTGCTTTACGCAGATGATGCAGTGCTTATTGCATCATCAGAATGAGAGTTGCAGGCATTGTTCACCACTCTGAAAGAAGGGTGTGAATATAATGGTCTAAGC
>JAAIXJ010001348.1:0-12820 GCA_013403705.1 Heliconius hermathena | reverse complement strand
TGACTACCTTACTAATAGATCACAACGTGTAAAAATAGGCTTTGAGAGTAGCTGTGAGAGAAATCTCCATTTCGGTATTCCACAGGGGAGTATCCTGGGTCCAACTCTTTTTAGTATATACATAAATGACCTTTGTTCTTTGCAAATCCAAAATTGTAAAATAATATCTTACGCAGATGATACCGTGCTCGCATTTGAGGGTGACGACTGGGAGAGTCTTAAAGATATTACCGAACGCGGTCTGAGTAGAATAATGAATTGGCTTGATAATAACTTACTAACGCTGAACCTGAATAAAACAAGATACATTACATTTACCGCCAATTTATCCTCCCAACCTACCTCATCTTTCCAGATCCAATCGCACTCTTGTCAAAACTTTAAACTACCCAGTTATAATGGCTGTGTTTAAAAATTGAAAAAATATATCAAATTAAATATCTTGGTGTGATTGTCGATCAGCATCTAAGGTAGGAGGCTTATACAAGCCTCTTAGCATCTCGAATTAGAGCACTAGCACGGATTTTTAAAACTCTGCGGCACTTGGGTTCTTTTGATTTTATAACTATGATATATAAAGCTCTTTGTGAGTCTTTAATTAGATATTGTATCACCTCTTGGGGTGGTGCATCAAAATCAGTAGTACTTATGGTAGAAAAAGCTCAACGCATGATTTTAAAAATTATCCATTTTAAAAATTATCAATTTCCTACGACCGAGTTATATAAATATAGTAAAGTTCACTCGGTTCGCAAAATTTTCCTGCTCCAACTCTTATTAAATCAATACAAATTAGGTAAGAAACATAATTATAACACTAACCAAAAACGGACTAACCTTTTTGGCATAGTACCTATAACTAAGAAAAGAATTACTCAAAGGTTTTCTGCATTTTTAGGCCCATACGTTGCAAATAAAATCAATAAAAAACTAAATCTCCACAAACTTAACTATTATAAAACAAAAAAAGGACTAAACGAATGGTTACATTCGCTAGACTATGATGAAATAGAAGATATTATGAAGGTACCACAGTAAAATATAAATAAATAAAAATAAAAAATATATATATATTTTAATATTTTTAACATATTTATTATATGTACATACATTTTGCATGATTAACTTATACCTCCTACTTACTTATATGTACGTTATTTACTTATATGTTATATATTTGGTGTATTTATATATTCTTATAATTTATAGATGTATTTCATATATATTTCACTCACAATTTACATTCATCTAAAGCTCATTGTTTTAATTCTCAAATCCAATAAGAAGATCCGTACAGCAATCATTGGTTATCTTCGCACAGGGCATCCTAGTGAGATATCCAAGGTTCAAATTCCCGACATTCAAGCGATTTTCTTGTTAAAAAAAAAACACTGTTTGTAAAAAAAAAACACTGTTTGTAATTTTTTATTCTTGTTGAATGTCTTAATGTAACACTTTATTGGCTTTGTAAATAAAATAATTAATAAAATAAAATAGAGGAGACGTTCCAAGGAGAGGACGGGAGAGACATGGTCACAGACAATCAAGTAGTGAGGCAAAACTAGTTATTAGTGCCAAATAAGTGGAATTAGATTTATCGATAAATGCTAACTGAATAGTTATTATTGTGTGACTTATTAGTTATATTAAACGTTATATTCAACACATTATTTGTATTAGGTTTGTGGGTGATGCAAACAGGAGCTGCGTTAAACTAGAGATAGTAACTAGGACGCAACATGTATTCGTAAGAGTGCAGTTGTTATCAGTAGTAGTATTAGACCAGTACTAGATTGAGTGAGGACGAGGAGTATATATATATGAAAAAAATATATATTGAGTTGTTCCCAAATCGCGAGAATTAATGATATTTATTTAAACAGTTATATTTGAATTTTTTTGAATAGGTGTGTTTGCTGATGTAAAGAAATCAAACACCTCCAGGCTTTTACAGAACTTATATTTCTTCCAGAGATAAATACTGTTAAGCTTATACAATGTCTATCTTAAATTCTAATACAATATATCATTCTAGAGATCTCTTTATTCTTCCGCTCCAAGTCTAAAAGTATATCTAATTATTTTAAAATATTATAGCACGGTTGTTGACAAATATGTGTCCAATGCAAAGGCCAGAACGAAATCCAGTCTTGTCGAGAGTCTATGATCGATCTGAACCTGGAACTTTAGGGCGTCTCCGAATGGGGCGATGCCAATCCTATCAGGTTTAACGCTACCAAAACTCAGGCGTTTTTATTTTCTGCAAAACGGAGCCCCTTCGACCTTGCTCCGACTTTTCGAGATATCCCCGTGCCGATAGCTGATCAACTTGATTTTTGTGCCGTGTGATCCCGGCCTAGAATAGGATCATCCTGGTACTAGTGGTGTTGTAAGAGGCGGCTAAAGTACGTGTGGTAGATTCCCATCGCCAGCAATGGCAACACGCATGGGCATCGACCGGATCATTACCACCCCCGGCATTTAAAACCGGCGTGAAGTAGTGGCTTTATGCCACTGCGTTTCGCATCAAGTAATGCCGGGCTCCGTCGCCCAACCCACCTTAAAGGCTGGCAACGCACCTGTAGGTCCTCTGGTGTTGCAAGGGGTCGTGGGCGACGGTAGTCACTTACCATCAGGTGACCCGAACGCTCGTTCGCCTTGTCCTTTTCCATAAAAAAAAATCTTGAGCTTCTTGGCATGAAGCTTACGTCAGATCTGAACTTTGGACGTTACATCGAGTCTTTGGCTACAACTGCAGCTAAAAACCTAGGTGTCCTCTCAAAGGCTATTGAGTATTTCACTCCGGGACAGCTTCTCCAAATTTATCAAGCTCAAGTCCGATCGTGTATATAGTACTGCTGCCACCTCTGGGACGAATCTGCTAAATATCAGCTAGCGACCTTAGACTCGATTGAAAATCGCGCCAAGAAGCTCATTGGCGAAACAGCGATTGTTGAGGCAAAGCTGCAAAGCCTTGAATATCGTCGAAAAATAGCCTGCCTAACGATATTTTATAGGATACATTTCGGGAATTGTGCAGCAGCGCCGCTGCGCTGCTGCGCTGCACTTAGTACCATCTTCTACTTTCCATCTGCGGGGCACTTGACGTAGGCAGGGATTTCACCCACATGTTGTCGATATACCACCAATTCGCAAGCAGCGCTTCGCCTCCATTTTCATAATGTGAACTGCTAAAGAGTGGATCTCCCTGCCTGCTGAACTGTTTCCCGACAAGTATAATTTAGCCCTTTTCAAGGCAAGAGTGAATAGGTGTTACCTGAGTAAATATGCTCCACCATCGCTCGTATCGTGACTTACCACCAAGTGAGACAGCAGACAAATGTTTGCCTATCTACAGTAAATTATCGCTTATCACTATCTCCGTGTGTTTTGAGCGACAGATGCGTGTAATAGATTTATAGAGTTGATGGTAATTAAATAAAATTAATATATAATTATTACATTTGACAACGAATTGACATTTGGCATTTATCTATGATTTGGTATCTAAAACATGTTGTATGATTTCATGGTTAAGTAATAGATTACTTTAGAATAATTATGGACATAAAATATTTAATTAATATTTAAATTATATTATTGTGATGAAAGTACTTATAATTAATTATTATAAAATTATGACTAAGATAGTATAATAATAAGAAATATATGTATAGAATTATTACCATAAATAATATTTATTTAAGGCCAGTAGTAATTGGTAATTGACATTTGTTTATGGCTAACGCTTTAAATAGTGAGGTTCGAGAAGGATCCCTCTCTTTCCTCTTCGTGATCAGCCATTATAAGTTAAGTATCACACTGTTACTTTTTTTCATATATCAGGTTATGATATGTTGCTATTTGCTAGATAAATTGTAAATTAACGTTAGTAGATTATAATATAATATAAATATTTGTATAGTAAAGAAACCTATCCAAATTTGTTATGTAGTATACAAATAATAAAATGGTTAATATCATAAGCCTCTTTTCTTGTAATTTCGTGTTGTGTTATCCTTTTACTAATAAATATAATCAATTTATGAATTTCATAACATCTTTTACTTCAATAACCTTAAATTGCTATTTCATTTATTTATAACTAAATTTGTAAAGCTCTATTTAAACTTCTATTCTAACATCAGAAGTGGGATAGTGTCCACAAAACCCACAATATTAACATTAATTGTTCATTTCAGAGTTAAAGATGGATCTCCCTGTGTTACAAGAACTTCGTAAGGCGATGAAAGATACTCTCTTTAGTACACATCGGAGAGATGACGACATCGTTCTACCGGTCTCCGACACAACTGGGAGCGATCTTGGTGCTGAGTCCTGGTGCAACAACTTTGGAACACTCTCCAAGGAATTCGGGTGGAGTAGTATTGCTACCGTCGCTAAGGCAGGTAAGGCCTTGAAAGGGTCTGCACTGTTATGGTTCGAGACTTGGGATCCCGAAGAAGGTCGTTCTTAGGAGACTTTACACAGAGTTAACAGCTTTTGTTCCCTGAGAAAAAAATCTTGTAGAAAAGTTACAAAAAGCAGTGTTGTATACTTCTGACTCAGCCATTTCCTATTGTGAATATGCTAGAGAAAAGATAAGACAGTTACGTAATACTAAGGTTGTGTTCAGTGAACTACAGTTAGTTGAATTAGTATGTGGTAATATAACCGATGTAAGAATGGCGTCTTTCAATAGCAATTTTAAAAATACATCCAAACTATTGCAATATTTACTTCATACGTCAAAATTTTAATAAGGCTTTTAGAACAAGATAATAGGTATTCTAAAAATTCCTTTTGCTCTAATTATTCTGAGCGCCCTAAATTTGAGGGTAAGGCCTAACGAAATAAGATGTTTTGTATGTGGTAAGTTAGGGCATACAAAAGCGCAGTGTCCTATAGTATTCACTGACTTACAGAAAAATAAACCAAACATACAAGATCACAAAGATTATGAATTTGTTAAAGATTTTTGCACGTTTTGTAAAAAACCCGGTCATGTAAACGCTTATTGTCGATTCACTTAAATAGTAACAATATCCCTCTTAAATAGTAACAATATCCCTACGAGTGAAAAGGCGGTTAATTTTTTAGGATTTATGTTTATGGAATAAGTAAAGGAAGTATACAAGTATTTACGAAGATAATAGTGCCAGTTGAATTCTCGGAACTTTGTATAGAATTAGATATTTATGTAGTTAGAGACATCGATTGCCATTATAATCCTTTAATAGGTAGAAATGCTATACAAAATTTTGATATTCAAATAGTTTCGTTTCCCAGCCCTATAATTTAAGTTAAAAAGAAAGATGTCATTTGGTATTTGTAACGGTCCATCGGTGTTCCAGAGAGCAATTTCTAAAGCTGTCAAACATTTAAAATTATTAGTAGTAAATATATCGACGATATTCTAATTCCTTTTAGATGTATTGAACTAGAGCTAAATTATTTAGAACAAATAATTGCGGCACATAGGTCTTATGGATTTACAGTGAATCTAAAACATATATATATTTTATTGGTCTATAACATTGAATATTTAAGTAGGCATATCTCCCGTGACGGTGTTAGTTCTAATCAATCCAAAGTGAATATAATGGTTCCCCATACTACGTAATATTAAACAAATTAAGCAGTTTTGGATTGTCTAGGTATTTCCGTAAATTTATTTCCGATTTTGCTTCACGAGCAGCTTGTATTAGTAAATTGTTGAAATTGACCAAAAATGGAAGTGGGGCCTTTAGGAGGAAGCGGCTAGAAAATATGTAATAGATAATCTTGTTTCAAAACCTCTTTTAACCATTTACAATCTAAAACGTTAGGTATTTATAATGCTCTAAAGCATTTCAGAGTTTATCTCCTTGGAATTCACTTTACTATAGTTACCGAATATAATGCGATAAAGTCGACAATAATAAAAAAGACTTATCACCACGAGTTGCTCGTTGGTGTTTGCAAGATTTCCGGTTCGATATTAAGTATAGCAAGGGTAAATTCGTTAGTCATGTTGATTTTCTTAGCCGGAATCCTGTTGAGTCCCCAATTTCTAAATGCCAATCTCAATCACTTCTCAAGATTAGTTTAATTAATATCTTCGATAATATTGTTAGTTCACAATCATGGTAAAAATTGCTCAAAACAATGACTCAGACTCGTACTATTATTTCTTAGTTACAAACCGGTGATATGAGATTCTAATCGTTATTTAATTTAAAATAACTTATTATGTTATAAAAGTGACCAAAGGGCTATAGATTAAGCATTTTAAAATGGTTTCATGATGATAATTGTCACGTTGGACTAGATAAAGTCTTTCATAAAATAAATTAAAATAAATAAATTAAATTTTTGGTTTCCTGGAATGGTAGCGTTTATTAAATAATATATATTTCATTGTTTAATTTGTACGGGGGAAAAAGGGCATTCTGGTCCTAAACAAGGATACTTGCATCCAATTACTAAAATTAATATTCCATTTCATACTGAAGTTTGGTTTCATATCGTCAGGAATTAATACCAATTATAAAAGAAACTATTACTTTGTTTGGCACAACATCCTTAATTGTAACTGATCGTGGAACTTTTTAGAGAATTACATATTGATAACCATATGATAGCAACAGGTACACCGAGAGGCAACGGCCAAGTTGAATGTTATGTAACGGTAATCAATATGTTAAGTACCATATGTAATGAACCGTCAGATTAGCCGAACGGATTGTGGAAAGTTTTTCACCGTTGCGTTTTTTAATAGGAGTAGAGGCAAATACACCTCTTGCGCAGGCCAAGTTAAATGAAGTCATTGATAGTAATAGGTTTCAACCATATATTGATATAGCCGCTGATCGTGAGCTTGCTAAGCAACAGATATCCGAAAAATTTAAACGGCGATTTGATTCCTTTAGACGAAATAATAAACTTTTTCGTATAGGTGATTTGGTTTATGTTCATCAGGATCATAGGCGTAATGAAAAATGAAAACCTAAATTTAAAGGTCCTTATGAGATTTCTTCAATTCTTTCCCATGGTCTAAATGTTTAGGTAGTCTTAGGGATATCATTGTGGCTAAAGAAAAATTACTGTTATGGTCCGGTCAATGGGTAGAAGAAAATATTGCTATTGAAAACGTTATATGATTAAAATATCCATTCAGTTATATATATATATATATATATCGATAATTGTTAATATATTATTTTTAATTTCAATTATTTTATTTCTTTTTTTTAATTAAATAGGAATTAATTTAAATTGTTTATTTTACCGTATCAGTCTAAAGTAATATAAACATATTATTTATCTAAGCTAAGATAAAATATTTATAAAATATATTTTCATATATTCATATATTATATATATTTCATATATTATACACTTTATCTATCCGCTGGTCGATCACATACTTGGCATCAGCTGGTCGCACTGGCGGCGGGTGAATGCAGCTGATGTGTCTATTTATGTGACTTATATATTATATATTTTATCTATCCGCTGGTTGATCACATACTTGGCATCAGCTGGTCGCACTGGCAGCGGGTGAATGCAGTTGATGTGTCTATTTATGTGACTTATGTATTTTATATATTATATCTATCCGCTGGTCGATCATATATTTGGCATCAGCTGGTCGCACTAGCAGCGGGTGAGTGCAGTTGATGTGGCTATTTATGTGGTTCACGTATTTTATGTATATATAGCCGCTGGTCGGTCACAAATTTGGCACCAACTGGTCTCGTTGGCAGCGGATGAATGTGGTTGGTGTGTCTATGTGTGTGGCTCATGACTCTGACATTAACTTTGACTTATATGCTATATGGTGATATGTATATATTGAATATATTATATCCTTAAAATATATATGTCTATAGAAGTGGAATTGATGATAAAATTTTAAGGTGTACCCAATTTAAAAGTTAAAATTAATTTCTATTTCCTTTTAAAATATGTTTTTTATATAACTTCGGGGGCGAAGTTTTGTCAGTCTGGCCGTAATAGATTTATAGAGTTGATGATAATTAAATAAAAAGAAATAAATATNGCTATTTCATTTATTTATAACTAAATTTGTAAAGCTCTATTTAAACTTCTATTCTAACATCAGAAGTGGGATAGTGTCCACAAAATTCACAATATTAACATTGATTGTTCATTTCAGAAAAACAGATGGACCTTCCTGTGTTACAAGAACTTAAGGCGATGAAAGATACTCTTTCTAATACACATCGGAGAGATGATGACATCGTTCTACCAGTCTTCGACCCCACTGCGAGCGACCTTGGTGCTGAGTCCTGGTGCAACAATCTCGAAACACTCTCCAAGGAATTCGGATGGAGCAGTATTGCCACTGTCACTAAGGCAGGTAAGGCCCTAAAAGGGTCTGCATTGTTATGGTTCGAGACTTGGGATCCTGAAGAAGGTCGTTCTTGGGAGAATTTACGTAGGGAGTTAACAGCTTTATTCCCTGAGAAAAAAATCTTGTAGAAAAGTTACAAAAAGCAGTGTTGTATACTTCTGACTCGGCCATTTCCTATTGCGAATATGCTAGAGAAAAGATAAGACTGTTACGTAATACTAAGGTTGCGTTTAGTGAAATACAGTTAGTTGAATTAGTTTGTGGTAGTATAACCGATGTAAATGTAAGAATGGCGTCTTTCAATAGCAATGTTAAAAATACATCCGAACTTATTGCATTATTTACTTCATACGTCAAAATTAAAAAAAGGCTTTTAGAACAAGATAGTAGGTATTCTAAAAATACCTTTAGTTCTAATTATTCTAAGCGCCCTAAATTTGAGGGTAAGCCTAACGAAATAAGATGTTTTGTATGTGGTAAGTTAGGGCATACCAAAACGCAGTGTCCTATATTATTCACTGATTTACAGAAAAGTAAACCAAACATACGAGATCACAAAAATTATGAATTTGTTAAAGATTTCTGCACGTTTTGCAAAAAACCTGGTCATGTAAACGCTTATTGTCGATTCAAACCGCAATTAAACAGTAACAATATCCCTGCGAGTGAAAAGGAGGTTAATTTTTTAGGAAATCCGAACTAAAGCTAACTAAAGTAACTGTTAATAATGTAACACTGGACTCACTTATTGATACTGGAGCCAATTGCAGTATAGTAAAGGAATCTGTTGCGAAGCGCCTTGAATGCCCCCTCATACCATGTTGTTTTTATGTTTATGGAATAGGTAAAGGAAGTATACAAGTCTTTGCGAAGATAACAGTGCCAGTTCAATTCTCGGAACTTTGTATAGAATTAGATATTTATGTAGTTAGGGACATCGATTGCCATTATGATCTTTTAATAGGTAGAAATGCTATACAACATTCTGATATTGAAATAGTGACAGATTCTGTAGGCTCTCGTTTAGTGCGAAAACATAACAGTATTTTAAAAATAAATTTTTTAGACGTTCATAGTGACGACCAGTTTTCAGAGCTTACAATAACGTTAATACACTTAGATAAAGAGTTACAGAACAAAATTAAAGCCATTTTTCAAAAATATCCCTCTGTTTTTGGATCCTATTGGAAACGTTAGATGTGGGGAATTAGAGATAAAATTAAAAAAAAAGAAGTTGTATACTATAGACCTTATAGATTAGCCCCAATAGAAAGAGAAAAGGTTAAAGAAATAGTACAAGATTTATTAGATAAGCGAATAATAAAAAAGAGTAATTCTTCGTTTGCTAGTCCTATAATTTTAGTTAAAAAGAAAGATGGAAGTGATAGAATGTGTGTTGATTATAGAGCATTAAATAAATTGATAGAAAGAGATAGATATCCACTCCCTCTTATTGAGGATCAAATCGATAAATTAGGTCAATCTCATTTTTTTATATCAATCGATATGAAAAATGGTTTTTACCAAATACCTATTTCTAACAACTCTACAAAATATACGGCCTTTGTAACACCTGATGGGCATTATGAGTTTTTAAAGATGCCATTTGGTATTTGTAATGGTCCATCGGTGTTCCAGAGAGCAATCTCTAAAGCTGTCAAACATTTAAAATTCCTAGTAGTATATATCGACGATATATAGCCCTTGTTATATAGCCTTTGTTCAATATTCTAATTCCTTTTAGATATATTGAACAAGGGCTAGATTATTTAGAACAAACAATTGCGGCACTTAGTTCAAGTGGGTTTATAGTGAATCTAAAAAAATGTAAATTTTTTGTCGATAATATTGAATATTTAGGTAGGCATATTTCCCGTGATGGTGTTAGGCCTAGTCAATCCAAAGTGGCTGCTTTAGTAAATTCCCCCATACCCCGTAATATTAAACAAATTAGGCAATTTATGGGATTGTCTAGGTATTTTTGTAAATTTATTCCTGACTTTGCTTCACGAACAGCTTGTATTAGTAAATTGTTGAAAATTGATCAAAAATGGGAGTGGGGCCTCGTGCAGGAAGCGGCTAGAAAATATGTAATAGATAATCTAGTTTCAAAACCTCTTTTAACCATTTTTAATCCAGAGTATCCTACAGAACTACACACTGATGCTAGTTCAATCGGTTACGGGGCGATACTTTTACAAAGAGTTAATAATGTTAATAAAGTCGTTGCATATTATAGTAAAAGAACTACTCCGACAGAAGCCAAGTATTGCTCTTATGATTTAGAAACGTTAGGTATTTATAATGCTCTAAAGCATTTCAGAGTTTATCTCTTTGGAATTCATTTTACTATAGTTACAGATTGTAATGCGATAAAGTCAACAATGACAAAAAAAGACTTATCACGACGAGTTGCTCGTTGGTGGACCTTTTTGCAAGATTTCCAGTTCGATATTAAGTATAGGAAGGGTAAATTCATTAGTCATGTTGATTTTCTTAGCCGGAATCCTGCTGAGTCCCCAATTTCTAAATCCCAATCACTTCCCAAGATTACTTTAATTGAGATCTCCGATAATAATGTTAATTCACAATCATGGTTAAAAATTGCTCAAAACAATGACCCAGAGACTCAGATTATTATTTCTCACTTACAAACCGGTGAGATAGATTCTAATCGTTATTTAATTAAAAATAATTTATTATGTTATAAAAGTGACCATGAAGAGGAACCTAAAATGTTTGTACCAAAGGGCTATAGATTAAGCATTTTAAAATGGTTTCATGATGATAATTGTCACGTTGGACTAGATAAAGTCCTTCATAAAATAAAAGAGCATTTTTGGTTTCCTGGACTGGTAGCGTTTATTAAAAAATATATATTTCATTGTTTAATTTGTACGGAGAGAAAAGGGCATTCTGGTCCTAAACAAGGATACTTGCATCCAATTCCTAAAATTAATATTCCATTTCATACTATACATTTAGACTGTACTGGGGGCCCTTTACTCTTACTAGAGAAGGTTATAAATATATTTTGATTATAGTTGACGCTTTTACTAAATTTTGCTTATTAAAATCATTAAAAACCCTAAATAGTAAGGAATTAATACCAATTATAAAAGAAACTATTACTTTGTTTGGCACACCATCTTTAATTGTAACTGATCGTGGAACCAATTTCAGTTCCCGTCAAATTCAAAATCTTTTTACAGAATTACATATTAAGCACCACATGATAGCTACAGGTACACCGAGAGGCAACGGCCAAGTTGAACGTTATGTATCAACGATAATCAATATGTTAAGTACCTTATGTAATGAACCGTCAAATTGGCCGAACGAATTGTGGAAAGTTCAGCAATCTATTAATACAACAGTTCAAAAATCCACTGGTTTTTCACCGTTGCGTTTATTAATAGGAGTTGAGGCAAATACACCTCTTGTGCAGGCCAAGTTAAATGAAGTCATTGATAGTAATAGGTTTGAGTCACATATTGATATAGCTGCTGATCGTGAGCTTGCTAAGCAACGTCTACAACAGATATCCGAAAAATTTAAACGGCGATTTGATTCCTTTAGACGGAATAATAAACTTTTCCATATAGGTGATTTAGTTTATGTTCATCAAGATCATAGACGTAATGAAAAATTAAAACCTAAATTTAAAGGTCCTTATGAGATTTCTTCAATTCTTCCCAATGATCGTTTTACTCTAAAAGGTTTAGGTAGTCTTAGGGATATAATTGTGGCTAAAGAAAAATTACGGTTATGGCCCGGTGAATGGGTAGAAGAAAATATTGCTATTGAAAACGTTATATGATTAAAATATCCATCCAGTTATATATATATTGATAATTGTTAATATGTTACATCAACATAGTGTTTATTTTTTAATCTCAATTATTATTATTATTATTTTTCTTTTTTTTTAATTAAATATGAATTAATTTAAATTGTTTATTTTACCGTACCAGTCTAAAGTAATATAAACATATTATTTATCTAAGCTAAGGTAAAATATTTATAAAATATATTTTCATATATTATGTCATTCATATATTATATATATTTCATATATTATGTTATTCATATATTATATATATATTATATGTTTTCATATATTATACACTTTATCTATCCGCTGGTCGATCACATATTTGGCATCAGCTGGTCGCACTGGCAGCGGGTGAATGCAGTGTGTCTATGTGTGTGGCTCATGACTCTGACATTAACTTTGACTTATACGCTATATGGTGATATGTATATATTGAATATATTATATCCTTAAAATATATGTCTATAGAAGAGGAATTGATGATAAAATGTTAAGGTGTACCCAATTTAAAGGTTAAAATCAATTTCTATTCCCTTTTAAAATATGTTTTTGTTGTATAACTTCGGGGACGAAGTTTTGTCAGTCTGGCCGTAATAGATTTATAGAGTTGATGGTAATTAAATAAA
>JAAIXJ010000062.1:612761-695562 GCA_013403705.1 Heliconius hermathena | reverse complement strand
ATCTATAAAGGCGTCCAGAAACTTTCCATTAACTAATACTGGCTTCGTGAATTTATTATTTATATTATTTTTCGTTGAGTAAATTCTCAGTGGCATTTCTGTTCCTAAAATTAGACTGATATGGATGTTCTTTATTACTAAGCAGAAATTGAAGCAACTGATCGGGTTCATTACAACGCAATGCTAATGCACTTGATTTTACGGTCCTATCACTGAGACCATGGATAATACAGTCTACGGCGCGTTTTCCTATTATCTCACATTGATTAATTAAGGCAAGTTTCTCGTAATAATAGTTTTCTATCGGTTCATTATATTTACTTCTACGCCTTAACATGTCTTCCAAGGATTGGCCATAATTCTGTTCAGACGGAAAAGCCTTAATGAGTTTTTCTTGCCATTCTGACCAAGTGAAGAGTATTGTATTTAAACTCTGATACCAGACTTTGGCCAGTCCTTGCAGTTTTTGCATGGAGAAATGTATAATTGTTTTATCGTCCCAACCGTAGACAGAGGCACATTCATTTACTTTTCTGAGCCATACATCCATACGTTGATTTTTATTAGAAGGATCAAATTCTGGCAAAATATTTTTATAATCAAGTTTATTCACTGAATGTGTGTTCTGCTCTGACGGTTGTGACGTTGGGTTATTTTTCAAAGAATGTATTATTTTAATGATATCCCTAGATGAATATAAAGGACTACATGACCTTGAGCAACGCCCGGTACTGACGTCGCGGCTCCGGCGATCTTTTCGACGTTTGTCATCTCGACGATCACCATCGCCTAGATGCTCTCGATGCTCGCTGTCCACATGAAGTCTGCGTTGTCTCCTGTCCATGGCGTGCTGATTTTGTTCACTGCATCTGGAACGGGCCTCTAGATCACGTTCCTCTTGGAGTGTTCGCTCCAGTTTGCGTAGGCGCTCCCTTTCACGTTCCAGATGTTGTTCCCGTTGGCGTATGCTGGTACTACGACCGCGGTTCCAACTTCCATTGCGACTGCAACTCCGTCTGCTTCGATCTCCGCCACTCCTAGACGGATTCCGTTCTGGGGTCCGCAGACAGTGACCCTCACGACTCTCGCCCCGCTCCATGGTCTCGGAAACAAAATTAAATAGTTTTAGTATCTTAATTGTTTGTAACTACTGCGTGTAATTAAAACTTGAAGCGAAAATATTTAAAGTTCGAGAAAAGCAAAATAAAACATTTTTTTTTTATTAAAAACATTCAAACGCGGCATCCTAGCTCATTTTGGATAAAATAAATAATGACCCTTTCCATCCGACCCAAATTTGGCCTTGACCTATTATTTATTTACAATAAAATAGTATATACATTTGTAATGATATTAATTATTTTAAAAAACATAGGCGAAGATACATACACAGCATATGAATTATAAGCAATTTTAATAATCAATAAAAATTATAAGATTAAAAATGTTCTTGTGGGGTAGAATGAGAAAAATACGAATATTTGTTACTACGCGTACAATGTAAGCGTCAAGTATATTATTTTATAATGAAAAATATAATGAAAAATAATAATTTTTAATAATATTACTATTGTAATAATATGTAATAATACTATTGTAATAATTTATTTAAAATTTGTTTTATATTTTACCAGTGATTAATTATTATTTTAGGTTAGTAATATGAAATTCAATAACAGAAGTTTTAACAGTATTCCTTGCTACATGCATTCTAATTATTTGTGTTTTTTCTATTTGGATTCATATAGTAAGGTAATAAACTAATTAAATGTCAACCCTCTTCTTATTATTATTTTTTAAAACATACATTTAAATGAAATAAAGCTCTGATTTGTTCACCCTATTACTTGCTCATTATTTCTTGACCAAATTAGCACGGATAAATGATGTATGTCATTGTAAATTATTACGAAATAAGTGATACTTACTTTTTATGCGAGCGTTGATAATCCCACTTCTGAAGTGTAAATACGATGGGATATCTTCAATAAAACTTCCTTGCTGTGGTTTACACACTCTGTATTTTTGTAATAGTATCACGACTACACTTCTATACGTCCGTTCGTTATCACTCCCCAACGCAGACTGCCCCGAGCCAATATGCCGACCGCCCGATCTCAACTCCGTTGGTGTTGCCATTATCAAGTATTACAAGATTAAATCAGTTTAATCATTTAAATTATTATTTATTTATTTTTAAAAACAAGAGAACCTTACAAGTATAATAACATTCCCGTTGACATACAATCAAGAAATTGGTACGGAACACTTGGTGGCTGACACCGTCTTGCACTTGACCGGTTATTAAAATATATGTATATAGGAAGATACTTTTTAACAGTTTTTAAAGTGTTATTCCACACTCAGGAAAGAAAAATACTTATTTAGAAAACGTGTAAAGATTTGAACGTAGCGGGACTCAAACCGCGCCTCTTGGAAACTGACCAGGTGCTCTGACCACTAAGCCATACGTTCTCATCAAGCTACGTCGAAATTTTTATACGTTTTCTAAATAAGTATTTTTCTTCCCTAAGTGTGGAATAACACTTTAAAAACTGTTAAAAATATTTAATAAATACCATTCTCTCTTGCCAGATGATAATTCTTAGTAATTATCTTTGGGTAGCGGAAATTTGTAAAAATCTCCCTACAGAGGTGCTAACAACATAAATAAGTTGTAACAAGCGTATAAAAATTTCGACATGGCTAAATGAGAACGTATGGCTTAGTGGTCAGTACGCCTGGTTGGTTTCCAGGAGGTGCGGGTTCGAGTCCCGCTACGTCAAAGTTTTTATACGTTTTCTAAATAAGTAGGAAGATACTTGATCATCTCCTACTTACAATGTGGATCATTTTAGATTAGGATCCTTTACAAGAATTTTACAACACATCAAATATTATAATCGAATAATAAATAAATCGAATGAACATAAAGATATCACCAGTTCGGAAGGCAGTTCTCGACTTCTCGACACCAGAGCGAAGAAATGGAAATATAAATTTAAGTAAATATTTCATCTACTCTAGTGGGGATCGAACCCACAACCAGTTGGTTTTACAGTCACACCAGTGGCCCCTGCGCCACGACCGGCCTCAATTACAATTTTATTGCTCACTACAATAATACAATTGTAGCAATCCTGCATGAAACTCAAATAGTCTTAATTAAAAACATTTTCATCCTTCAAATATTTTGGACAGTAAATAAGCTTTCCTAATTAACATTATTTTTACAGGCACTTTAAATCTCTGCAGTGCCAAATTTAAAACACACTGCGGATTACTATTATAGACACGTATAGCTAGACCCATAAATGATTTATTTACTTTTTGGAGACAATAACTAGGCGTTACAATTCTGTCTTTGCTTCTCGTCACTATCGTATGACTATCATTTTTTTAATATAACATTTAATATGATGACGGACAAACAGATTAATTGAACTTGCTATAATTGTGTAAAACTCCAGCATTCTTAAAGAGACTAATTATCTCGTACATCTTTTCTCTAATGAATCAATGGTGTATTATTCTGTAAAAACATTGCTCTGCTTTTAATAAGATTAGAATGTTCTAAAACGATTTCACCATTGTAATTATCTTATCGCGTATCTTACGAATTGGCAATTGTAGAGGTAAGGACAGCAAAAACTTAACAGACTACAGCTTGAGAATGTGGAAATCAGACTGAACGGAAGGAAATCTTACGATATTAAACATCTACTAATATAATCAATTTTGCTAGTATGATGTTATAAATTAATAAAATAATTTAATTAATATAAGACCACAGGGATGTTTAATCGAATGTAACAGTTTATTTCATTTCATTTATCTTTGTGGATTTAACGTGGTTGTTTCTGAACCCAAACAAAATTGGATGAAGCTGAAAATTAAAATGTGAGAACTTTGTGACCGTCGGATTTATCAGAAATATTGAGAAAAACTGAACTTTTGGTTTTGTTACTATTATTATAACTAAAAGAATTGTAATTATGTCAATTAAAATGATATTCGGCTATTAAATTGCGGCGTTGAGTTCTGCCACTCAACACGCAATGCCTCCAGAATTCGTCAGAAAGTGGGGAACGAAGTGTCTTAACACTAGGTTCCCTCTGCCTACCCTGCTGTGTGCGGGATACTGCGTGAAGCTGATAAAAAAAAAGATATTCGAAAAAGCAATAAAAAATTGATTATATTACCTATGATCAATACTTAAGTAGGTATAACAATATAAATATACCTATACTTGAAACTTATGCCAAAAAAAAATTATAAAACGAGTTCAAATTAGGTTTTTTTTCAATTACCCAAATTTGTGTCTATATCATTATTTTTACGAGTACTTACTAACATGGTCATAAAAACTATTTACATAGACTTTAAATAGAATATGTAATAGAAGTAACGATAGCTATCTGTTTAAGGATATATGTTATGCAAATTTTGATATGTACTTTAGATACTTAGAGACTCCATATTTTGTGCTTGGGTTTGATTGATTATGAATTTAATATGGTTATATTGTAGGGTAAGTAGAAGTCGAATTTTTTTTAAGATTCGTATTTTAAAATTAATTAAAATCTTTTGTTAAGTTGAAGATATTGAATGTAGTCGATAGAAATAGCCTGGCTCCTCCCCTTCCTACGGCCGTGAATAAAATATAAGAAAAAATAATAATAAATCAAAAAATCAGCTTCACGCTGTATCCCGCACACAGCAGGGTAGGCAGAGGGAACCTAGTGTTAAGACACTCCATTCCCCACTTTCTGCCGATTTCTGGAGGCATTGCGTGTTGAGTGGCAGAACCCAGCGCCGCGCTTAACCTCGACACCAGAGCGAAGAAATGGAAATATAAATTTGCGTAAATATTTCATCTCCTCGAGTGGGGATCGAACCCACAACCAGTCGGTTTTACAGTCTTAACACTAGGTTCCCTCTGCCTACCCTGCTGTGTGCGGCATACAGCGTGAAGCTGATATATTACTACGTACTTATTTTTTACTCTATCCTTATGTATATTTATATTAAGCTTTCAATTTATAATGTAATCTTATTTTACAATTATATGTGAGTGATATAATTTTAAAACGTAAATATAATTACCTACGTGCTAATATTAAACAGGTAGCACATTAGATTGTAAAAGTTAATGCTTCAATTAATTCTCGACCTACATTTTGACAAGTACGAATTTATTTTGAAAATTTAAATGTGTAAAACCGGGAAGTAGTCTGTTATCAGGCAACATTGTCGCCAACTGGAATAACTTGAAATAACGTAATACACATGTGGACCACAGTAGGTATTTTTATTTTATTTTTCACTCGTTTTTGTTGACGAATGTACACGGCAGGGACTTTATGTTCGGTGGGTTGAACAAAAAGTGTTTCCAAATTATATTTTCTTTTGAGCATTATGTTGAACAATATATGAAATCATGAAAATTGTGTTTTTCCATACCAGCTTTCATTTAAAAGTACGTAAATAAAAGAAATTCTTTCGTTGCTCAGTGTGCACTGCATATTTTGCATATTATGCACAAAGTAACTGAATTTATAGATAGAACCAAATAAAAAATAATAATTTAGTATGCTTACCTAATATTATATATTGTTATTTATTAAATGATTTTTAAGTATCGTAAATATTGTCTTTTTAATTCTCATCATCTTTATCACTACCCCTACAATGCTGTATGGTGCTTGCCACTGCCATAATTAAATTGGCCGACGCGTAAGCAAAACTGTTTCGTATTAGAGGATACAACATGTTATGGCGTTTATTTCTATCTGTTTCAGACATATCTGAGCTAGCACTACTTACGGTAAAGTGTAGTGGACACTGTCACACCTGTTCTTATCTATATATTTTTTTATTATCATTAATCCAGAAAATAGTTTTAGCAACAATTATAAATTTCTTGCTTTTTATATCTGTGACTGTTAACGGGTTCGATTTCTTACTCGAGGAAATATTTAAAATCATTTTCTCCCTCTGATAACATGGTAAATCGCGGCGTTGAGTTCCACCGCTCAACACGCAATGCCTCCAGACATCGGGGAACGAACGAAAGTGGGGAACGGAACGGAGTGGCGTAACACTACAGTTAGAGCGTAAAGCTATAAAAATAATAACAATAATGAGCTTAAGTATTTAGTAGACTATGTTTAAGTCTTAAGATGATTTATTTTCTTACAAATAATAAGATAACTTGCAGGTATTAGCGATAAGTGTAATGCAAGCATTTGCAATTTACTTTTTGTAGAATACTCTCCTCATGATTTGCAATATTATGAAAAGTTCTACAATGGGTGTTTAAATCGTAAAACCTTTTTAATTGGACCTAAAACATTGAATTGTATATGTAACATCTTCTGTCTGCCTATTAAAGTTGACATGTCGAGTCGTTGTGATGTTTTACTTTTTTTGTCTCTTTTGACAATTTTTAGGATTCCGTATCTTAAAAGGAAAAACGTAACCCTTATACCTTATACTTAAACGTAACCTTATACTTTGTTGTCTGTCTATCAAGATTTTATCTCGAGATTACGTGGATTAAGTTAAAATTATTTATAATGAAATAATCCCAGTGTTACGGCCTCTTCAAGCACAAAAAAAATCTAGCTCCTAAGTCAATACAAACAAAAGATACGAGCAATTACGCATCATTTTTGTTGTATTTTAATGAAATTCACCGCGTAATCAAAATTTGTAAGGCACCTTCCGTTTACTTTAATTTTATATTTTTATTTCTATAGAAAATGAGTGCATACGCCCGTCGCAAAGTTACGTTCCTCAATTTTTATAAATTGAAATTGCTGAAATTGGTTATTTAGCGTCACTACTAAAAATCAATACAGAGAAGTTCAAAAAGAGATTATTTCGGTAAGACATGAATATAGATACCAAATAACATTATAATGTAAAGTTTTGTTTTCACGAATCAATAAGTTATAATAATTGTTCACATTAATCAAATTTTGTGGCGCAGGTAGTTTCTTCTTTCGTATGCTTCTTTTTTTTCTTTTTTTAAAAAAAAAATAAAATTTAATTTAATTTTCGAGTGGGATGCCGGAACTCAACGCCACGCTTTTGCCGTAATACCAGATAAATTTTAATAAATAATAATTCATTCCCGGAAGCGCGAATCGAACCCACAACCGTCACGTTACAGTCACACACTAGTGCCCTTGTGCCAACAACTTACATTGTTATGTTCGAGAATTAAGATATAGATATAGCAGTATAAAGGTTATGTTTCTAAGAAGTGATCAATATGATATTTACCTGCTACAAATTTCCCATATATGTACGACCATATCGAAATTCTGTATAAAATTTAAAAAAAGGATTTTAGGCTTCGTCGTTCTAGAATTACACGTACAAACTCACAAGCCAATTAAGCCAGACGTTTACGTCAACTACAGTAAAATTTCTGTACCGTCAGCACAAAACATTTTATAAATCATAAGATCGCTTTTCATGAATATTATTAAGCTTTTCTCTGTTAGCTTGAAAATATGAGGCCAGTCGTGGCACAGTGGCACGAGGTGTGACTGCAAAACCGACTGGTTGTGGGTTCGATCCCCACTCGAGGAGATGAAATATTTACTTAAATTTATATTTCCATTTCTTCGCTCTGGTGTCGAGGTTAAGCGCGGCGTTGANTATATATATATATATATATATATATATATATATATATATATATATATATATATATATATATATATATATATATATATATATATATATATATATATATATATATATATATATATATATATATATATATATATATATATATATATATATATATATATATATATATATATATATATATATATATATATATATATATATATATATATATATATATATATATATATATATATATATATATATATATATATATATATATATATATATATATATATATATATATATATATATATATATATATATATATATATATATATATATATATATATATATATATATATATATATATATATATATATATATATATATATATATATATATATATATATATATATATATATATATATATATATATATATATATATATATATATATATATATATATATATATATATATATATATATATATATATATATATATATATATATATATATATATATATATATATATATATATATATATATATATATATATATATATATATATATATATATATATATATATATATATATATATATATATATATATATATATATATATATATATATATATATATATATATATATATATATATATATATATATATATATATATATATATATATTACAAAAATTATTACGGAGAAGCAAGACCCCAATTGGAAAGACTTCCTGTGGAGTAATTAATATTTTTATAATATAATTTAAATTCAGTTTTGAAGTAGTGTGATGATTTAGAACTATTAAAAAAAATGTTACTGTACTGTTATGCTTGTAAGTTACGCCTTACCTTTTGATTGTGGGCTTGATCACACTAAATTGTTACTCTAAGATCTTTTTATGTTTTTTTTAATAAATTAAATCAGTTTCTCACTGTATCCCGCACATAGCAGGGTAGGCAGAGGGAACATAGTGTTATGATACTCTGTTTCCCACTTACCGCCGAATTTTAAGGCAATACGTGTTGAGTGGCGGAACTTACGCCGTGCTTTGCCTCGACACCAGAGCGAAGAAATAGAAATATAAAGTTAAATAAATGTCATTTCCTAGAGTGGGGATTGAACTCACAACCACTCGCGTTTACAGTCACAGTTTGTGCCTCTACGCCACGTTTTTTTAAACAGTAATTAAATATTACAAGTTATAATATTTATTATAATATTAACTAATATTATTCACACATTATACTTATAAAATTGTATTTTCTATCAATTTACCTATAGCAGTAGCGTTCGCTAGCCAAGATTCAAATTTGCGCAACCCATAAACAGAACAAGCACAAAATAAAAATGTAATATATTAAATACTCGGCAATAACTTTTCAAGATTTAATTTTACAATATTACGGTTAACATTTTCTGATATAAAGGTTCTCGTGCCCGTAACATCGTGCATCGTCGCTTCTTGTCCATTGTGCTGGTATGTTGTGAGTGATATATTAGAGCAGGTCTACATTGTAAGACGTTGTGCTTCATACTTTATGTCAAAAGACTTAAATTTACGACCAAATTGTTTTTTTTTTTCAAATAATGGAGAACGTAATTTCTTTACGATTTTCGTTGAGACACGTGAAAAAATATGTGGTTCTTAATTTTTTTTCTTAAACGCTAATTAATTTATTCCTATTTGAAATCAATAAATGTATATAGCATCTTACTATTTTCAGGGTTCGGTACTTCTTAAGGTAAAAACGGAACCCTTATAGGATCACTTTGTTGTCGAGATTGCGTGGAGGTATCAAGCTGAAATTAATATTAAATATTTAGGTCTATGGTCCCTTGAAGCATAGAAAAAATCAACCTACTAGGTCAACGCAATCAGAAGAACATTTATGCATCGTTTTTACTGCATTTTGTGTAAAGATCGCCGCGTAATCAAAATTTATAGGGTACTTACCGTGGAACTACAGTTTTAAAATTAAGCTCGAAGTGAGAACTTACAATAGATACAATTAATGGAGAAAGTCCGAAAAATGAAATTTTATAAGTTTTTTCATAGAAAAAAATATATTAAAACTATTATTTGTACTTCATTTCACACAAAATGAGTGCATAGCGTATGAAACTTAAGTTTGTCTTCTTTTATAAGTTGCACTTTCCGTAAACTTACAATATTGAAATTCTCTTGACTCGCACTTAACCGGTTTTTTTAAACGTGTGAGATTTAACATTTTTTCTTGATTAAGTAAAGACAGAATATTTAATATGTATATTTAAAATGTAGACTATATTAGTCACTCGTATATATATATATATGTGTATGTAAGATGTACATTGTATGCTTTCAAAGCCTCTTTGACAAGATCATATCGTTACTTTACTGTTGGAAAAACGATGTTCTCAGTTCTGAGAAATGAAAACTTACAACAACATATACAATTTCTATTTTTTTATATAATAATTTAATAACAGTTCTAGTATGCTTAGTAGAAAATATTAGTATGGAAGAATTCATTTCTATTTGAAACGATTGATGCATTTTTATTTTTCATTTAATAGCGACGTATTACATTCATTCCAATGAACTCTCTTGCACACTGTGAAAGTCTGATAAAATCAAGGCTATCAATGTAATATAGTTATCATTTTTTTCAGCTACTCAGTTATTTATTTATTTAGATTTTCTGGTTAAACTTTTTAAAAAATTAAAAAAAAAGATCAACACCACCGTGGCGAAATTGATGCGCGACGGTGAGTCCATTTGTACTGGTAAGAATGTTGAGATTTAAAGTGCTTTCATTCTTTGGTCACATTCCTAATAAAGGCGTAGGGCTCTTTAGTAAGGGCTCTCTAAAGGCGATATGCAAAAATGTATCCACGATGAGAGGCAATGCGTATACAACTGTATTTTATAGTCCTCGAATAGAATAAAAAAAAACATACATTTTTGAATTGCACAATATATTTTCCATTTGCAAAGCAAGAAACATCTATACAAATATAAAATTTCACATTTAAAACATCAGGATAATAAATTAGAGATTTAGAACGAAAATTATTATATATACTCGTATACGGTCCGAAAAGTTCGAAGACCCTAATTTAATGTTTGGCCTCTAACATTAATAAATACTAATCTGTCGTAACCCTTTTCTATTAACATAGCTTCTGAAATTATTGGGTGACTAATATAGTCTACATGTTATATTTTAGAAAATATTTAAATTAATTGATTTTTATTAATTTTTTATTAAAGTAATTGATTTTTATTGATTATTTTCAATATTTTCAATTCCATAAGAGTCAAACTTGTTAATAGCTTAGGACTGTGACCTAATATTAGAGATTAAAAAATAACCGCGACCTTATAATATAATATATAAATGATTATTAATTAATATAATTTTAAAGCCACTCGTGGCGCAGGGGCACAAAGTGTGTAGTGTGCACTGTAAAATCGACTAGTTGTAGGTTCAATCTGCACTCGAGGAAATAAAATATTTATTTACATTTATATTTTCATTCCTTCGCTCTGGTGTCGAGGTAAAGCGCGGCGTTGAGTTCCGCCACTCGACACGCAATGTCTCTAGAACTTGGCGGAAAGTGGGGAGCGGAGTGTTTTAACACTAGGTTCCCTCTGCCTACACTGCTGTGTGCGGGATACAGAGTGAAGTTGATTGACCTTATAATATCAGCTTCACGCTGTATCCCGCACAATGCAGGATAGGCAGAGGGAACCTAGTGTTAAGACACTCCGTTCCCCACTTTCTGCCGAATTCTGGAAGCATTACATGTTGAGTGGCAGAACTCAACGCCGCGCTTGTCTTCGACACCAGAGCGAAGAAATGGAAATATAAATTTAAGTAAATATTTCATCTCCTCGAGTGGGGATCGAACTCACAACCAGTCGGTTTAGCAGTCACACCTCGTGCCACTGCGCCACGACTGGCCTCGTAAAAAATATAAATAAAATTAGAAGATAAAATAAAATATCTAATATCAGAAGATTTTTATAAAACAAATATGTTACCTATAGTTATTTTTAAACATTTTTAAAGTGTTATTCCACACTTAGGAAAGAAAAATACTTATTTAGAAAATGTATAAAAATTTGAACGCAGCGGGACTCGAACCCGCGCCTCCTGGAAACCGACCTGGTCGGTTTCCAGGAGGCGCGGGTTCGAGTCCCGCTGCGTTCAAATTTTTAAACGTTTTCTAAATAAGTACCTATAGTTAGTAAAAAAAATGGATATTTATTTTTATTAAAAATGCTAAATAAAAAATGTATTTTTACTTAATAAAAATATGTTATTTTTAAATATTCTGTAATAGCATTGTTGTTAATTAACAAATCTGTATACTGTCCACGTCGATGGGACAGTGTCTTGTGCCGGGCAGTAATTCAATCACTCAACGTGTTCCCAACGGACTGGCTAGATGCTTTCGCTCAGACGTACCTATGTAAATTTGAGTTTTCAAATAATATTACGTAGTGTAAATAATTTGTTTTGATGAAAATTTTAAATATAACATATATTTTTTATTATATTATTTCAGTATTTTCAGCATTAATACTTTCGTTCTCCACTTTCCGTCGAATCGTCTCGTCTCGTTTAGCTTATAATTTATTTTGTAGTTTACAATTTATTTACTTTATACAGAAGAGACCTAAATAAAAAACCATTTTATAGAGTCGGTACACAGTTGGCAGAAGTCAACTTGCATCTATAGATATATAAATATAATATAACTAACGTAGCTATATCTTTGCTGTATCCATTTTTTTAATGCAATCTTTTATTGTGTAACTTTATTACTTTCTTTTTTATCGATAAATTTCCTTTGTGTGCTCTTCATACAACATGACATTGGCGGAGTGCACAGACCTCGCTCGAAGCGCCATGACCACAGAACTGACTGAATTTATAAAATAATTGAAAATATAAAACCGATAATATGAATTGTTTTCTCCAATTTAAATAAGGAGACATTGGTGTAAGGCATCTTGCCAGGATCCTGTAACGATAAATCTTTCAGAATTCCCAGTGAATGGGACGACTTGCGCAAATTATGAACGCCCCATTAGTTTCAACCAAACCTCTTGCGTGGAATGTGTACTCAATATGTTTTTGTTATATATGTATGTATGTATAAGAAAATTTAACAAGCCGTAATCCAAAAATATTGTATTTCAGCTAAAAAAAAAGTTAATATGTATTTAATATACTTTTAACTCACACATTCATTTACGCCGAATTCTGAAGGCATTGCAAATCCGTTGAGTGGCAGATCTCAACGCCGCGGCATGCCTCGTTACCAGAGCGAAGAATTATTAATATTTAAATTCTTCGAGAGGGAATCGAACCCACAACCACAACCTGTCTGCCTCTGCGCCACGACTAGCCTCGTGCAATGTGTTTTCAATATTTTGATATAACCACATAAGAAAATACAACATATACAACATATACAATACAAACATACATATATTTAAATTTATTTGTACTTAGCCATGCTAGTAACCTCTAAGCACCCGTAAATAATTTTGACTAGCCGCTCTGTAAGCACTAAAGGGATGAATTACGGTTTGCTCGTCCTAAAAGTATTAGGCAGACATCTAAATATTTACATAGAAAAAATATTTTGTACATTTGTTTGTTACAACAATGATTACATAGGGCATTTTTTTTTTCACATATTTTTTTAGATAGTCAATCAGAGGAGGTCGAGGTAATTTATTATTAGTTTTTTTAGATCGCGAATTTTAGTTATGTTCAATAATGTATAAAAAGTATTAAATCTTGAACTGTTAAAAATTCTTGTAAGATATTATAGTGTTACAATATTTTTAGGTTTTTTTTTATATTAATCACTGTATGACGTAAGGTGGTAGATCTTAAGTCGATTTTAGTAAAATGCATAGCATGGCATGGTAGTGTGATAGAAAAAATAAAAAATCAACTTCACGCTGTATCCCACACACAGCAGGGTAAGAAAAGGGAACCTAGTTTTAAGACACTCCGTTCCCCACTCTTGAAGTGTGCGAAGAAATGAAAATATTAGTTAGGTATTTCATTACCTCGAGTGGGAATCGAACCCACAACCTGTCGTGTTTACAGTGGCACTATTTGTACGGTTTGTATAGTTTCCAAATTTTATGTTAAATGATCTTTTATTGGTTTAGTTAATTTACGAGCTAATTGGTATCCATGTGAAGTGAGTGTTGCTAGTTAATAAATATATTAGTTTTAACAATAGGTACTCTACACACGAAATGATAGCGATTATAGTTATGAATCAGGTTTAGTATTATATTTATTGACTATTCTTTTAGTTATTTTGTGTTCAAATTATTCATTTCACGTGGTGGCAGAGAGTACTCATTCTCGAGTTTAGTTCCTTACTTGCCGTTCAAATTCGCTCGCAAATTGGCGTGTTGGTTGGTGGATTTTAACTCATCGTTTTGTTTTTTTTTGAGAATGGATTTTTTTTATTAAAATAATCTTCCATAATGGTGACTGAACCTAGAACCACGGCGCTTATAGACCAACACCGAAACACCGTGGACAAAATATAACACTCATCAAAAAAAAAAAACGTTGAAAAAATTTTATTTAGTATTAACGGTGTGCATATTGAAATGTTTCAATTTAAAAAGCTTAATTGGATCGTTGCTTTAGTACTTAGAAAGACCTTTTCAACTAACGTCTCTTACAAATTAATGTTTGGTAAATAGTTTACTAATGAAAAGGAAAGCTCTTTTCAGTTTGTTCGACGAAAAAAAAGTCATATCCACTACTTAGTTGAAAAAATAAAAATCATTAACAGTTATATGCAAATATATTTTTTATTTTTTTTGCATCTTCACGCAGTATCCCGTGAAAGCAGGGTAAAGATAACTTAATATTAAGACACGACATTCCTTACATTCCGCCGATTTTACATACGAAGCATTACATATTGATTGGCGGAACTCAACGCCGTGTTTTGCCTCGTTACTAGAGCGATGAAATAAAAATATTAATAAATAATAATTAATTTCCCCGAGTTTAAATCGAACCTACAACCGTCGTGTTTATAGTCACACGCTTGTCCGACTGCTTGCGCCACGACGGTGAGACCGTCGACATATATATCGACAAATATGAAAATTTTATGCTATTTATTTTATTTAATATCTTATTAAATAAAATAAAAGCTATATGCAATCTCACTGTTCGGCCAAATATTGAATTTATTTTAAATTTTAATATTAATGTAGGATGATATGGGGTCAAATTTAAATATAGGGTCGCTCTATTGTAGAGTTATATTATAAAATTAAGAAACATAACAAATTATTTATATTTAAGGTTTATTTTAAGATTTACAGATCAGTTTTAGGGTTCCTTACCTTAAAAGGATAAAACGGAACCCTTGCCAATTTGTTGTCTGTCTGTCAAAAGCATTATATCGATATCGCGTAGAGATATAAAGCTGAAATAAATATCAAATACAGGTTTATAGTTTCTAGAAGCACAAAAAAAATCTAACTTCTAAATCAGCGCAATCAAAAGATACAAGCATTCTTGCATCGATTTCGCTATATTTTGTATGAAATTCGCTACGCAATCTAAACCTATAGGGTACTTCCCGTGGACCTACAGTTGTGAAATTTGGCACGAAGTGAGTTCTTAAAATACTGTAACAAAGGAAAAAGTCCAGAAAAGTGAAGATTTTTAAGTCTTTATAGATAAAACCATTACAAACATATATTTGTAGTTTATTTCATGTAAAATGAGTGGACACGCCCGTGAACTTAACTTTGTTAAGTACTTGTTAAGAAAACGTATAAAAATTTGAACGTAGCGGGATTTGAACGCCTCGTAAGCCGTCCAAGCGCTCTGACTAACTAAGCCATACGTTCTCATCGAGCTACGTCGAAATTCTTGTTTGCTTTTTATTACGTATGTTGTTAATATATTAGTAGTAGTTAGTTTGCGAATTCAAATCCTAGCGGGATTGCATATTCTTATACGTTTTCTTAATAAGTATTTTTCTTTCCTAAGAGTGGAATAACACTTTAAAAATGTTTAAAAATATTTAACTTTGTCTACTTTTAAAAGTTGTACTTCTTTCTGAAATTCGTAAGGAAGTTTCGATGGGCGAGTTCTACTTATTTTTAAACATTTTTTTAAAGTGTTATTCCACACTTAGGAAAGAAAAATACTTATTTAGTAGTTTATACGTTTTCTAAATAAGTATTTTTCTTTCCTAAGTGTGGAATAACACTTTAAAAAAATGTTTAAAAATATTTAAAAAATAGTTTCTCTCTTGCCAAACGATAATTCTTAGTAATTATCTTTGGGTAGCGGAAATTTGTAAAAATCTCCCTACAGAGATGCTAACAACATAAATAAGTTGTAACAAGCGTATAAAAATTTCGACGTAGCTTGGCGAGAACGCATGGCTTAGTGGTCAGAGCGCCTGGTCGGTTTCCAGGAGGCGCGGGTTCGAGTCCCGCTGCGTTAAAATTTTTATACATTTTCTAAATAAGAGTTTTACTTATAACTAAGGACTAAAAAAACGGGTTCGTAAGTAGTATTTTTGGCATAAGAGCCAAAGGGTTGGATTACTGATAGCGTATGTGCGTGTATGAGCAACCATGCAGAATTCTGTAAATGCATAATAATATACTCGATTAATCCCGTTTGCGAAGAAGTGAGGATGGAGTTTAACGGGCCAACTACGGTTAACTCTTCAGTTAGAAATTAATATTAGGTTTCGTCCAAAAACACCATGTGTATAAAGCATTCAATTGTTACAGGATTCATGCACAATTCCGAAAAATGAAGCTACGACTTTTGTAGGCATGGTTTTGCCCTTGTAGCTCTACATTTTTGTAAACGTAAACTAACAGATTGTATGTACCTAGTAGACTAAGAGTGATATAAAAATTTAAATTAAAAATCAGCTTCACGCTGTATCCCGCACACAGCAGGGTAGGGAGAGGGAACCTAGTGTTAAGACACTCCATTCCCCACTTTCTGCCGAATTCTGGAGGCATTGCGTGTTGAGTGGCGGAACTCAATGCCGCGCTTAGCCTCGACACCAGAGCGAAGAAATGGAAATATAAATTTAAGTAAATATTTCATCTCCTCGAGACCGACCGACTCCTCGAGACCAGTCGTGGCGCCGCTGCGCCACAACTGGTCTCTAAATAAAAAACCCTCCTCCACGCCTCTATAAAAAGTGATATAAGTATCAGTAATTTAAAATTCCATTAGGGGAATAACTACAAGTATATTTACAATACACTAGCTTCAACCTGCGGCTTCTTCTGTAGTGAGCGTGGTCAAATGGAAATAGGCAAGAGGTGTGTATGACACATAAAATTTTCTAAGTACCGGATGTAACTCTGACCGCAGGTAGCGTGGGTTACATCCAATAATTAAAATGATCGGTTTGTAATATAGACTTCTTTGATAAATGGCAGCAAAAATATATATTTTTCTATTTAAACTTGTAGTTACTGAGATTAGAGCATTTCACAAAATAAACTCTTTTTTTTAATAATTTTAACTAAACGTGGTCCGTAGTTTTTTTCAGCTTTTTCATTATTATTAGCTAATCAATAGTTTTACATTTATCTGCTACTTAAATAAGGCTTATAACTAGAGATAATTATCTAAATATTTAATTCCTAAGAAAGTCCAGGTATTTTTTATTGCCTTTGCAAACATTTCTATTAACTTAATATCTATTACAATTTTACAATTTATATATAGTTTTGTTTTTTATTTTAAGTGCCTATCGGAAGATGGATTCAGGATGTGGAAGGTATAACCGAAGTGGTCATAACCTCTACTAAAGAAGATCTGACCACTTCGTTTTTATCTTTAATGGCCATTTTTAAATTGTTTTCTACAATGCCTTTCGTCGTTGCCATTGTTGCATTGCGAATCAGCCTTTTGACTGCATCGTCTTCGCTACCGCTGTAGTAGTAGCAGCGGTAAGTGTTGACGCTGTGATGCAGCTGTAATTTTGCCGACGTCTCTACAAACCTCTTTCACCTCGTCCACTTTCATCGACCTCTTCATACATGCCCTCCCGGGAGTCCTCATGGTTTTTATGTGACCTTCCTCCAGTATTTTTGATACTATGTTTTTTAAGGTCAACCGAAGCCCCCTCCTATCTCTCTTACCGCTCACTTTTCTTTCATAAATCTTTTTTTGCCATTCTTTCGTCACTCATTCGCCAATAAACGCGATAAAGCAACTAAGTACGTTCTTTTTAATTTTCACCGTGATATTCTAGCTAGTACCGAGTGAGATGGGTACAAGCGTAAAATATATCTGTGGATGTGAAGAGATTACTCCGTTCTCTGAGCCTAAAATATTTTTTATTAAGGTTTAATTAATATAACATGTCGATAAAAGTGGTCTTTTAGCCATTGTAATTTCTTTTGTTCTTTCGTCTACACCATCAAATGAAAAAGATGAACCAGGAAACAAAAAGAATAATTTGAATAATAGATTGTCGCTATTGTTTCAAAGTAAACAAACAAAGATGTCCATTTGCTTAAGAAAAAAATAATAGACTAATTAAAAAAGTGTTGAGGCTAGTTGTGGCGCAGGGGCACAAAGTGTAACTGTAAACGCTACTGGTTGTGGGTTCGATCCTTCGATCGTGCAAATGAATTATTTATTTAAATTTTCAGATCTTCGCTCTGGTGACAAGGCAAAGCGCGGCGTTGAGTTCCGCCTCCAGAATTCGGCGAAAATGGGGAAAGGGCTGTCTCAAAACTAGGTTCCCTTACACTTTAAAAAAGCGTACACTTTTAAAAAGCGTCTAAAAGAGTACTTATTTAAGATAGAATAATAGTTTTTCCTTATCTATTTAATATTATGTATATATTTTTACACACGTTTAAGTATGTATGTATATACATGTGTAAATAAATATTGTTTTTAAATGTATGTATGTATGTGTATTGTATATAAACACTAAACATATTTTATGTAAGTTTAATGTATATTACTGATTCATATGGCGCAGCGGCACGAAGTGTGACTGCAAAACCGTCTGGTTGTGGGTTCGATCCCCACTCGAGGAGATGAAATATTTACTTAAAATTTATATTTCCATTTCTTCGCTCTGGTTCCGAGACCAAGCGCGGCGTTGAGTTCTGCCACTCAACACGTAATGCCTCCAGAATTCGGCAGAAAGTGGGGAACGGAGTGTCTTAACACAAGGTTCCCTCTGCCTACCCTGCTGTGTGCGGGATACAGCGTGAAGCTGATTTTACTGATTTATATTATTATATATTATATATTTAATCTTACGAAATAAAATTTGCACGTGACGTTGTACCCCTTTTCCACTTAACTACATATCCGTAATGTTTCAAAGGTTGTCTGGCAGAGATTGCTTAAAGCAATAAAACACGTATGCTGTTTTTTTTTCTTGCTTATTTATGTTGTTTTTTTTTATATTTCTTTGTGTGCAATAAAATTTACTGTATTGTATTCCCTCTGCCTACCCTGCTGTGTGCGGGATACAGCGTGAAGCTGATTTAATATGTATTTTTTTAAAAAGTGTCGAGTAGGCGTATTTTTTTTTCAATTATTCTCATTTTAAGATATACTGCATATCTTAATTTTACCGGATTTAACAGCCTTTTACAAATAACAAATCGTTGGGATCGTATTACTCCATGCGTAGATTTATCGATGCAAGCGGATAAGACCCCTTTGTTGGGTTTTATTATAAATCTTTTTCGTATTTCGTCGTTTATTCAGACACGATCGGTTTTTAT
Organism: Heliconius hermathena; assembly: GCA_013403705.1. Lineage (NCBI taxonomy): Eukaryota > Metazoa > Arthropoda > Insecta > Lepidoptera > Nymphalidae > Heliconius > Heliconius hermathena. The sequence continues at coordinate 676,122 of JAAIXJ010000062.1, read as the reverse complement.
TTTTAGCAACATTTTTTGGAAAACCAAAAATATATAATAATAAAATAGTAACGTTTTTTATATTTTTTAGGAGAAAATATAGTGGTCATAATTTTAACATCATCTAAGGATTGGCATAGTGTATTAAGGAGAGTAGTTTTAGTGGTCAAAATTAACTAGTTTTATTATTCTATAATTAAGTAGAATTGAGGCCAGCCGTGGCACAGGGGCACCAGTGTGACTGCAAATGCGATTGGTTGTGGATTCGATTCCCACTCCAGGTAATGAAATTTTTATTTAAATTTATATCTTCATTTCTTCGCTCTGGAGTCGAGGCAAAGCGCGGCGTTGAGTTCAACACGCAATGCCTCCAGAACTTGGTGGAAAGTGGGGAACGGAGTGTCTTAACACTAGGTTCCCTCAGACTACCCACCCTGCTGCGTGCGGGATACAGCGTGAAGCTGATTTAACTTTTAATTTTTTTATTGTAGGTGATAAGCGAGCGAAGCCGCGAGAGGGCCGCTAGTTGCAATTAAAATGTAAATTTAAGTTTGTCACTAAGTGCGAGTTGAACTTCCTGTTAAACTATAATCACGAAATTGGTACGAAACCCTTCGTGGGTGAAGCTGACTCGCACTTGACCTGTTTTTTATATAAAGACTAATAAATATCTAATTTACTGACTTAATAATGTAAAACAGACACTATTAAGACAATTTAATATACAAATGGTGAATTCTTGTTTATGTTACGTTTTAATATTGGCTCAAATAATTTAGCCGTAGGAAACTAACTACTTTTAACAAGTTTACTATATTGTGCTGAATATTAAAGTTTACGTTAACGCCGGGCTGAAACTAGATACTATAGTTTATAAAGTAAAGCAAGGTATCAGGTAAATGTTTGCTTTGTATATAATATCAAAGAGACATAAAGAAATTTGTAGAGATTTGATTAAACGAAGATGTTTTTATGAAGCAACATTTGGCGTGATTGGTAAACGGAACAACACAACGAATGGATGGATGTACCTATATTTGTTAAATTTTAGAAATAAACAGAAAAATACTGTTGAGGCTAGTCGTGGCACAGGGGCATAAATGTATGACTGTAAACGCGACTGGCTGTGGGTTCAATCCACATTCGAGAAAATTAAATATTTTTTTAATTTAAATTTTCATTTCCTAGCTCTGGTGTTGAGGTTAAGCGCGGCGTTGAGTTCCACCATTCACAACGCAATGCCTCCAGAATTCGGTGGAAAATGAGGAGTGTCTTTACACTAGGTTCTCTATGCCTACCCTACTGTGTGCAGGGTAAAGTGTGAGGCTGATTTAATACTGTTTACATATAGGTGTAAATATAGATGAGGGATACAGCGTAAAGCTATTATAATATTTTTTTGTAATATGAATATTAATAAATTAATATATTTAGAATTTAAACTTCGTCCTTCGTCGTTACAATACATGGACATTAACGAAGAGCAATACTCCAGCAGTGTGCGGAGACCACCTGAGGGCCTCTTTTCTCACATACTGTCCGACTAATTAACGAGCCAAGTTACAACAACTACCTAACTTAAACCAACTGCTTCATTACGTTTCGCACAAATGAAACCTATTTAACGTAGGTACGTTCCTTAGAATATTTGTGTACTATGAAATAGTTTAATCAAAGGCGGAAGGGCATAAACGTATGGCTGTAAACACGACGCTTAGGGGTTTGATTCCCACTTGGAGGAACGAATTAATTTTTCTTAATATTTTCATTTCCTCGCTCTTGTACCAAGGCAAAGCGCAGCGTTGAGTTCCGCCACTCAACACGCAATGCCTCAAAAATTCGACGGAAATTGAGAATGGATAGTCTTAACACTAGGTTTCCTCTACCCTGCTATATGCGGGATACAACGTGAAATTGAAAAAAAAAAACATAAACTTTATCGTGCGTGATCATTTAGCTATGGCTAGTGATGGTACCAATGTCTAAAAATTTAAGAATTCTATCTTAAAAGATAAGAATTACTCTTGTATTATCAGGATTATAATCCAGATTAAATACAATATTGACGAAGTCATAACGAAAATCTCTCAAAGTAGGATCTCGGCTCTTTTGCCCTGAAAAACAGGGGTTGAAATTAAAGAAAAGATAAGTAATTTTCCATCCTCCTTCGAAGTGAAGTGGCGCAAACAATAAATCTTGTCCATTTTCTTCCCGGCCGCGGCAAAAACATATAATTAATTACCTCACTCTGACGAGGTCAGCTTTGGAAAATCTAATCCCTGCTTTTGACTTTTTTGGCAAAGTAATAGCTTCGATTTCTTACAATTAATTGTTAAAGTTTTTTTACAGGACAAAGCATCTCAATGGCCTTACAGTGACTGACATTTTAATAAAATATAAAATCTTATTTTCGGTGTTTTTATTTAAAGGATTGTTCGAATACGATCTTAGATTTGTATTAGTATATTTAATTGCTTCTATAAATATATTGATGTTATGTCGGTTATAGCGCATGAAATATTAATAATATTCATTCATAACACTCAATTACATGATTTTGCTAATATTCAAATGTACCAAAAAATCTAAAAGATAATGGATAAAAATTACAATTACATTAATAAATATCAAAATAACAACAAAATATCATCCCAAAATTACTTACGTTTTCCTTTCAATGAGCAGCTTCCGACGGACGACTTAGTTGCTGGAAATACGAGGCGCTTATCTCCTTCTCCGGAAACGGACTTAGCCTGTGAGATCTTCGCTTTCTGCCCGTAAAGGGTCTACGTAAAAATTTCTGTTTACGTTTATATATTTGAGAAACAAATATTATTCATAACTTGGCACTATATAAAAAAATAAAAAGATTATTTTAAAATAATGCAATAGATATGTTTTTCTTTAATATCATAAAAAGTTTGTCTAATATCAGAAAAATGGAGGTCTGAATGAAGTGGTACAAGTGTTCGATTGAAAACAAGACATCTGTGGGTTCAATTCCCACTCTAGGAAATGAAATGTTTAATATTTTAATTTCTTCGTTTTGTCAACAAGGCAATGCGTGGATTTGAGCTCCGCCACTAATCACGCCATGTCTCCTGAATTCGATGTAAAGTAGGGAACAGAAATGTCTTATCCGTAGGCTCCGAGGTTCCATCTGCCTACCCTGTTATGTGCAGAAAGCAAAAAAATATATATTGGTCAGGCATAAAAAAGATATTTAATAAGTTACAGATTGTACATTTTTGTAAAATAAAATGAGATGATTCTGTTATTTTCTTGAAAGTAGGTATGTCATAATTTTTCTAATACTGATCAATAGAATATCCAGGTATATTTTTATGGGTCCTACCGTAAAAGTTTTTTATATATCAATAAAAATCAATAAAGATTAAGTTAATTTATTTCCAAGTTTCAATCATTTTTAATACCAAATTAAAAGTTCATTTACCTAAGCCACCTTTGCATTACTACTGAATGGACAGCGTTTGAAATAAGTAATTTAATGTAAAAACACGAATGAATATTCGATGATATGGTAGTGTTTTCCAGAATTTCAGCACTTTCCTTCGTTGTATTTACCAAATTTTAGCGAAGGCTTAGCAAAAGAACTCAATCCTGCAGGACAAACCTGAATAGCTGGATTGAATCATCGAAGCGTTAAGTATAGAGTTCAAAATCGATGGTTTGGTGGTCTGGTTTCAGTTCCAGCAATTTGTAATGGATAATCCCTTTCCAGATCCAGCATGCATATAGCTTTAGTTCATCATACAAGTTGCTTAACGTGGATGGAGTTCTAGTCTCGCGTATGCTGGGATAGCGGGTCTGGATATTTGAATATTAATATACATATAATAACTAAAGTTAAAACATTATTAATTGTCAGTAATAAAAAAACATGTAATAAAAAAATTGTTAGTACTGATCCACTAGATTAGGCTTTTTTGATTTTTTTCTTGTGAGTTAAAGCAAGAAAGCCCGCACGTTTCATCTAGACTACAATACATGCAGACACAATGGTTTCTTTTTTACAAAATATTTTTAACTAATTTATCAAAATCACCGCTACCAAACCACTATGTCTTATTTTCTATAAAAGCAGAGTACAAATAAACACCAGCCAACAAAGTCAACAAATTAACTAGCCAAAACCAACATAGTTATTAAGCGGTAAACCACATATCAATATACTGAAAACTTTTGATTCAGAAAATAAAATACACATTCAATAACTTTAATAGTATGATTGCTTTTATTTTGTATGAGTTTTGCATTGTAAGTTTGGAAAATATTTCTAGTGAATTTCAAAGTTTAGTCCATTTTTTAGTATACAGAGTGGAAGTGTCAGCACTACTTTTAATGAGACCATATTTTTAACTACTCTATAAAAACCTAATGCAATTATTTTTTTTTTACCAAAAATGAAAAAGTGATTTTTTCAAACAAAATAAATAATAAAATTATCGTTTTAAAACAAAACTCCATTTGTCAAGAACGACGCACGCACATACAAACCTATCAAAGGGATACCGCCACATACGCCTCATTCTGAAATCGAGTCGTAGGAATTGGCGGCAGAGTTCAAAGTCGTCACAAAAATACTACTAAAGGTTAACTTTAGTAGTATTTTTGTGGTAGTATGTGTTTACGTTATTGGTATCTATGCGTAACCGCGTCACACGAAATACAGGTATGGATAAACATCGTGAAATGAAAAAAAAATCCTACGTCTAAACTGTTGAGTTATTTTGATTAATTTCTTTAGGTATGGGTATGAAATATTTTACCTTATATGCTGTTTTCGTCAAAGGAGCGCTGCCTCTTCCACCCTGTATAATTTCCAATTTTTTATTTTTTATTTTTATGGAAAAGAACAAGGCAAACGAGCGTGCGGGTCACCTGATGGTAAGTGATCATCGCCGCCCACGACCCTGTGCAACATCAGAGGAGCTGCAGGTGCGTTGCCGGCCTTTAAGATGAGTTGGGCGCCGGAGCTCGGCATTACCTGATGCGAAACGCAGTGGCATAAAGCCACTACTTAACGCCGGTTTTAAATGTCGGGGGTGGTAATGATCCGGTCGAGTCTACCCATGCGTGTTGCCGTTGCTGGCGACGTGACTCTTCCACACGTATTTTAGTCGCCTCTTACGACACCACCAGTACCAGGAATAGGAAATGATGAATGTGATCCCGGTCTAGAATAGGATCACCTATTCTAGGCCGGGATCACACGGCACAATAATACTTAGAAAGTATATTATAATTATTTTGGCAAAGTGTAACAAAAATGTATACTAGCTAAAATATCCTAATCGAAGTTAGAAGTAGAAAAAGCTTAGCAGAAACGTACGTAACTTTATTTTCCAAATTTGAATCTAGTTCAAACTTTCCTTTTCTTAAAAAACACAACAGCCAGCTCAAGTTAGGTTTCTAAGCCAGACATTTTCAGTTTGGAACTGTATATCTAAGTGACATACATTTAGTACCTTATAGTTTTTCAAGCTGTATAAGTTAAGGCAAAACGGAATATACAGGTAAAAAGTCATAATAATTAATTCAACAGTTTTAAATTAATTATTATGACTTTTTATATTAGCTATAACTTGTTGATTACAGGTGATTATTGCTTAAGTAAAATAAATAATAAATAAATATACTTTATTGCACCTTAAAAATAAAAATAAAATAAAACAATAAAAAGCTTAAAAATAATAAAAAAGTACAATAAGGCAGCCTTATCGCTTAAAGCGATCTCTTCCAGGCAACCTTTGGATGTCGGATTGGAGTTGTATAAAAGCGGGCGGCACTAAATGGTATATGTACATAATTATATAATATTAAAAATACATCAAGTACATAAAATACAAACAAATAAATATATATTTATTAAGATATATATAAATATTACATACACACATATATATGCATATATACATACATACACTATATGTACACACAAAATATAAACAATAAAAAAATTTACCAATTTAGTATTGTTATATATTAAAATAATGATTTTTAACTTTTTCTTAAAAATATATATACTTTTGGCACGTCTAATATCTATAGGTAAAGAATTCCATAGACGGGCAGCTTGTATAGTAAAGGAATTAGTGAAATAGGAAGAAGAGTGTAGAGGAATTTCTAACAATAAATTGTTGTCGGAGCGTAGAGAACGTAAGTGGATGTCATGAAGAAACATGAATTGTTTCTTCAAGTAAGGAGGAGTGGAAGGCTTAAACAACACAGAATAGAGAAGATGAAGTATGTGAGTATTCCTGCGAAGGCGGATAGGGAGCCACTTAAGCTTATTTCGAAGTTGGAAATGTGGTCATATTTACGCACCCCAAATATGTACCTAATGCAAAGATTTTGAAGCCGCTCAAGTTTGTTTAATTGCTCCTCTTCAATGTCAAGATAACATACATCTGCATAATCAAGAATTGGTAATAGGAGCGAGTTTGCCAGCGCAATTTTGGTCGGTATTGGTAGGAAATTGCGCAGCCTTCGTAGAGACGCAGAAGCAGCGTAAACCTTTCTACTTACCTCTCTTATTTGTGGTTCCCAAGACAGATGTTGGTCTAAAACTAAACCTAGGTTCCTTACAGACTCGCTAAATGGAATAAAAACCCCATTGATTGTTACAGGCGCTATGTGTGATTTATCAATTTTTTTCAATAACCTAGGACTGCCGATCAAAATAGATTGAGTTTTTGAACGATTTATCGTCAGTCCAAAACATTTACTCCAAATTGATATTTCATTAAGGTCATTGTTTATCTTTTCGATAGTATAGGTAGCTGAGTGAGAGTACCTTGGGCGTAAATTTGCAAGTCGTCAGCATACAGGTGGTAGAGAGCAGAAGTTTTATGACATATAGAATTAATAAAAATTGAAAATAGGAGAGGAGACAACACGTTACCTCGAGGGACGCCAGCACTGGTTGAGGACCATTCAGAATAGGAATCTTCTACTCGAATGCGCTGTCGGCGTCCGTACAAGTAAGAATGAAACCAATCAACCACCTCAGGAGATATGTTAAGAGAACGTAGTACAGCAAGTAGTATGTCAAAATCAAAAGTGTTGAAAGCGTTACTGAAGTCTAACAAAGTCAGCACCGTAACCTTTTGATTATCCATACCTTGCCTGATATCATCGGTGATCTTGACTAAAGCAGTAGTCGTACAATGACCATCGCGAAAGCCGCATTGTAATGGATTTAAGAGATTATGCTTTGTTTATTTAAAGGAATGTGCTTAGTTGATCGTGAACAAGACGTTCTAGCACTTTTGATAACAGAGGAAGAATGGAAATAAGACGATACTCAGAATAGGAAGACGGATTATTTTTCTTAGGAAGTGAGAGGATTTGGGCGTCTTTCCAAGCGGAAGGGAGATCACAATTGAGTATTGAGCGATTCAAAATGGATGTGATTACAGGAGCCAAGAGGTCTATTATAGGAATTATCATTTTACGACTAATGCTGTCAGCACCGACTGCATCTGACTTAACAGCTATAATATTTCTTTTAACATCACATACAGTGAATTGATTAAATTTAGAAGAAATTAGGAGAAGCCTCAGGAGTGGATAAAGTAGAAATATAATTTAAGGTGTTCAATTTATTTATACTATCAATTGTACTAAAAGAATTGAAATATTTATCAAGAGAATTGATATCTAGAGATTTCTGAGGAATATTATGATTTGTTTTATCGACTCCAAGGGTTTTAAGAAATTTCCAGACTTTAGCTGGATCATCTTCATCGATTACTGATTTATAGATATGGCGTCGTTGACTATCTCTACAAACCCTGTTGCAACGATTACGAGCTCTCACAAATTTCTCTCTATTGCTGTCACTTGAATCAGAAGCATATTTAGAGTTTTTTAATATCTGCAGTGAGCCAAGGTGCAGGGAGATGTTTCATCTTGACCGGTCGGACTGGTGCATGGGTGCAAAAATTACACTAACCTAGTCATAAAATTAAAGAGGAAAAAAAAACATAACTTAACTAACAGTAAATATATACTATATATAAAGAATAAATTTAAAGAAATAATAAGTTATTTGTGATATTATTATATAAATAGAACAAGTAAACAAAGATTAATAAGTGATAAAAAATAATTGCCTAAAACAAATATTGCAAGTTAATAAGAATTAAACAAAACATAATAAACAAAAAAATATAAAGAACAAAACATTTATTAACCACAAATAATCAATTAACCTTTTTTTTTGTTTTTATTTAATGGACTCATTTTGCGATGAAAATTAACCTATGTTACAAGAAGTATCAAGTAAGTACCTATACCATTTTGCCTTCTCAGTACATATTATGTATTTTACATGCATCAATTAGCCGCAGGAAGCACAATTTTTTCATTTATTTGACGGAATGATTTTATTTTAGAATTAAATGATATTATCATTCTTATACATAATTAAAATAAAAATATATCAGCTTTACGCTGTATCCCGCAAACAGCGTAGGCAGAGGGAACCTAGTGTTAATACACTCCGTTTCCCACTTTCTGCCGGATTCTGGAGACATTGCGTGTGGAGTGGCAGAACTCAATGCCGCGCTTTGCGCCTCGACGAGAGCGAAGAAATGGAAATATAAATTTAAGTAAATATTTCATCTCCTCGAGTGAGGATCGAACCCACAACCAGTCGGTTTTATAGTCACACTTTGTGCCCCTGCGCCACGACCGGCCGTCTGTTATACATAATTATATAACAAAGATGAACTGAAATAAAATATCAAAATTTTATCAGACTGTACTGCTATCGGCACTATCGGTCTTGGCTATATAAGCTCGAGCGTAAAATCTTTCATTTGTCGTTTGAGAACTATTTTAGTAAGATTTACTTAAGATGTCAGCTTCACGCTGTATCCCGCACACTGCAGGGTAGACAGAGGTAACCTAGTGTTAAGACATTCCGTTCCCCACTTTCTGCCGAATCTGGAGGCATTGCGTGTTGAGTGGCAGAACTCAACGCCGCTTATTTAAGATGTGTTTAACATTTTATTGTAATCTAGGATCTCAAAGCTGATGGTGGTTTTATATCAAAACAAAGGTGGATTTCAAACATTTTTAATAACACTTGTAAATATATTTAACCCGTGGCCGTGGCAGGCAGTCCTGACTCGATAGATCTTCTTTCGAACTCAGAACGCGGTGAAGTCAGATGACGTCTTAGTACAACCGTTCAGTATACCACTCGAAGGAGAAGTGAAGTCCGCATTTTTTTTCGATTTTGAGGATAATGCTGTTAGCCCTACTGGCTTTTACAGCGACACCGGATGGGTAGGGAAGAGGGTACACTGTCCCTGAAGAAATACAAGCACTATGTGGCTGGCTGTGAGCAGAAGTCCGCATCGCTCGTTTCCACTATTATAAGAACGACGCGTCGTTCACCCCACTTCCCTAAAAGTTGACAATTGACATTGACAACTGACAGTGTTACCATCCTCTGAATACATCAAAGTCAAACAACTTGACGATCCATATTCATACTCTGCGACATATTTTTATTGATGAAGGCAACAGAAAACGATTTTTTTAAAGATTTCAGGGGCGATATTATGATTTTAGTAAGATATTACTATTTATTTATTAGGATATTAGATTTATTCAGTTTAAAAATCAGATTGATTTATCCCTAGTAACAATACTAATTATTGTGTGGTAGTGCTAGTATTATTTTAAGTTTGAATTATTTAGAACGATTTTTTATCTTTAAATGGCACTAGACTTTTTGTCAAATATTTTTACTTATGCGTTTCACTCAAGACTATTAAGCTTATTTTTTAACAGTATTAACGAAGTACAATAGGTATTTCTTTATAGTAAACATTATAACATTTTGGATCAATTGAGAAACCTGCAATATACATTTTTAAGTAAAATTTGCAAGTTTTATAATATTCTTAATATGAAAATTATTTTTAAATAAAATTTTCCAACGGCAATGTCTTGAAAAAAATCTTTGTCTTTCATATTGTCTATATTCTAATATATACGTAGTTGTATGTGTAACTTAAGTATTCAGTGATTATTACTTTTTAAGCCCTGACGAAAACAGAGGTGTTGTATCTGTATGTCTGTCTGTGGTATTGTAGCTCCCAAACACAGTTTGAACAATATCAGCTGTTTTATAGATGTGTGATTACTTTTCAAAACTTTTTGTAAACTGGGGAAATTATTCATAATGGACATTTTGTTACTATAATACTAACTTCAAATGCTTTCCTTGCTTATAGTTCTAAAAGAATATACTTATACTATTTATTCTACGTTGTATTGTAATATGAACTGTCAGTTGAATGACGCAACTGTCGCTGTATTGATAGATGAATAGCACGTTGGGAGAGTATTTTTTAATAATATGATAAAAATGCATCGACATTTTTTAAATTGTGTTAGCTGGAAAATTAAAAGGTGTGTGTAAAAAATCTAAAATAAACATTTTATTGACTTATCTTCTGTATAAAAGTAATTTCTAGTAAAAAAAAACAAATTATCCTCCATCCACTCTTAAAACAATAAATAATTAAAAACTATACAATTTTATAGTAAAACTGTTCCAGAATTGAAAACTCTCGACATCTTCTGATATTGAATCGAGATTATTAAACATTGAAGATTTCAGTAATGACTTGCAGAAAAGGAAATTGTCTTGAAAGTGTTCTCTACTAAAAAAAATCTTTGAATGATAATGTCACAATTAGGAAATACTATATACTTAACGAAAATATTGGTTTTTTATCTCCGTCGTGAGGTCGTCGTGGCGCAATGGCAAAAACGCGATGGTTGTGGGTCAATTAATTCTCATTGAAGAGAATGAATTATTATTTATTAATACTTTTTTTTGCTCTGGCACCAAGTCCGGCGTTGAGTTCCGCCACTCAACACGCAACGCCTTGAAAAATTCGGCGAAAACTGGGGAACGGAGTATCTCAACATTAAGTTCCCTCTGCCTATCCTACTGTATGCGGGATACAGCGTGAAGCTGATTTATACAATGAAATTATTGTTTCTACTTTTAATATGTTTATTACTCTTAAAAAATATATTTTAAAAAATTAAAATATATTCACTCATATACACACAAATATTCAATTTCAAACACTTTCTTAAATTTTTTTATATGTAATTTTATTTTCGATCAGGTTTAATCCCGACTCGAGGAAATTAAATATTTAATATGTTCATTTCTTCGTGTTAAGACAAAGCGAGACATTGAGGGCCGCCACTCAACACGCAATACCTCCAGATATCAGCGGAAAAATGGAGAACGGAGTGCTTTGTCACTAGGTTACGTCTGCCTACCACGTTGTGTGCTATTACATCAGCACAGCGTGAAACTAAAAAAATTACAAGACCTAAATTCAAATTGTATGTACTAGTAATGTTATTGTCAGTCCTAGTGTTCACTTACATTGGTGAAATGGTTACTGCTACCGCTCGAGATATCGGGATGTTACGAATCATTCCCATACACGCTTCATCTGGCAACAAACGGAATGTGTACATTGCAGTACAGACGCAGTAAATCGATGATTTCGGCACTATGATGCACCTAACGTGGCTGTCGCTTATACAATGGATTATGCGTTTTATTTATTTATTTATTTTATTTATTTGTAAAAGGTTAACCAGCAGTTGTTACAATGATACTCATAATACTAACACATGCAATACAAAAAAAAATGTAATTGTACGACTATATAAAGGTAAACACAGCATGCAATTACATGTTGTTTTACTAATATCTAAAGTTTAATAGAATAAAATAAGTGCTAATTTACTTGTATGCAGTTTAAGTGGTAGCCGTTAAATGATGAAATTTATTTGAGAATTGTTAAGAAATTATTTTGAAATTTATTTATCGAATCATAAAAGACATCCGTAACCATACTATTGTCGTTTAGAAGTTTGCTCAAACGAGGAATTGCTGAATTTGAACCGTGTGCACGGTGCGGCGAAATGGGATAGATAGTGGTGTAATTTTAGGCCTAGGATAGCAACGAGTGACTATGAAATTAAAACTACATAACAATTGAGGGCAGTCGATATAATTGTTTAATATTTTATAAATAAAGCGAATATCTAATAACGTTCTACGATTGTCCAGTGATATCATTTTAAAATGTTTTAACTGCTCGTTATACGAAGTTAACTTTTTAATTTTTCCTGTAGAAAATGAAAGATTCCACATAAAACGTTTTTGAAGACGTTCCAGCCTCAAAATATGTGTAGCGTAATGTGGTCGCCATACTACACTACCATATTCTAAAATACTTTTTATGAGATTATTATATAAAATAATTTTAGTGTCTGCTTTGAGAAAATTTTTTGACATGCGTATTACAAACCATAATTTTTTAGATGCTTTTTTGATCGTCTGTTCAATATGTGGTAAGAAAGTCAGTTTTGAATCTAAGACTATGCCTAAGTCCTTTAATGTTGTGACCTCTTCAAGTATAATTTCTTTAATGGAGTAAAATGAAGGAACAGATGGTACATTATGTGTGAATTTTATATGTCTACATTTAGCTGCATTTACGCTCATGCCATTGTCATTGCACCATTCAACTAGGCGGTCAACGTCCTTTTGAAGTAAAATTGAGTCGTCCAATGTTCCTACTGCTCTAATAAATTTAAGATCATCAACAAATATATACAGAGATGAGTTCTAAAAACACACTATAATATCTTTTATGAAAATATTGATAAGAGAAGGACCCAAATGGGAACCTTGAGGTACTCCTGATAAGCATACTTGAATATTTGATTTATATCCGTTTAATACAACATAAAAAGTACGATGTTCTAAGTATGATGAAAACCACTTTATTATCGGGCCGATAAAANTAAGTATGATGAAAACCACTTTATTATTGGGCCTATAAAACCATAGGCGGCCAGTTTTTTTAATAAAATATCATGTGGCACACGATCGAATGCTTTGCTCAAATCAGTATAAATTGCATCTATTTGTAATCTAAATTTTAGCTACGTTTGTGCTAATTACCTATAGGCATTAATTAATTAGCACAAACAAAATAGTGATGGAAATAATGTGATCACTAAATATAGTGATGAATCACTAAATATACAGATTATTGCTTGAATATTTTATTTTTGCATCATCCTGTAACAGTAGGTGTTTCTTTTATTTTTATCGGTTTATAAATTTAAAAAAATATACCATGTAAGAAAATTGGCTAAAAATTTTACTTTTCCATCTAGATATTGTTTTTCGAATTGATATTATTATTACAAAACGAAAGTAATACAGATTATGAAATTATGAATTTAATAATCTGTATTACTTTCGTATATTACATAGTTCATGCGGGCGAAGCCGCGAGCGTGTCGTAAGTTCTCTACAAATATTTCAACGTGACAGAACATGGTGAGCGATGTTAGCATTAACGTGAAAATCAGGCTAAATTATTTATAAATCACTGCTCTCCGGGGATTACCCACTAATTCCCGGTACTCTATTCCATTGGGCATGCAGAGCGAGTCGCCGTACAGCGGTGAAATAACCGCTCAACTTTTTCCCAACAACACCTCGATAGTCAATTTTATTTTCACGCCTGCACTCTACTGATACGATGAAACTTTCATCACAGGCTTTTACTAGACATGTATCAAATATAAATTGTTAATGGACGACGGATGGAGTTCTATTTTAGTTCTTTTTAATATTATTAGCAAGTAATACTGTATAATAAAGTATATTTGAAGCTAGTCGTGGCCTAGATGTACAAAGTGTGAGTGTAAACGTGACAAGTTGTGAGTTCGATTTCCATTCGAAGACAGATAATATTGAATATTTAAATTTCTTCGCTCTGGTATCGAGGCATTGAGTTCCGCCACTCAACACGCAATGCCTCCAGAATTCGGCGTAAAATGGGAAACGGAGTGTCTTAACACTGGGTTCCCTCTGTCTATCCTGTTGTGTGCTCCATCCTGACGCTAAAAAAAGGTGTATTTATTTAATGAAGCTATTATATTTTAGGTTTGTTATGCATGTTTTTTAAATTTTCGCTGTTTACATAATATATAGTGTGGTTAGAATACCTTTTTTTAATGAACTTTGTAAAGTTAGTTTGGTATATTATAGATATTTTTGGGTATTGTATAATGAATAGCGGTTTTCAAAATTTTATATTAACATTTATAAACCGCAAAAAAATTGACTGTAGCAGGGTTTTTATAAAACATAAAAATACTATTTTTATTTCTTCAATGTGGAATAAAACTTTAAAAAATGTTTAAAATATCAATATCAAAAAGTTTATAAATTTCCTAAGTGTGGAATAACACTTTAAAAATGTTAAAAGTACCAAAAAGTTTATTTCCTAATAAAAATGGTTTTTAAAGTTTAAGAATACCCTAAATAAGTAATGTAAATATAAAAAATAAGCAATATTTTTAGAAAATGAGTTAATTTATAACGTTAATTTAAAAGGTTATTTCGGAGGCAGACAGACAGTAACGAATCCTGAGCCAGTCTCTCTTAATTGAAATGTGTCGCGCGGAGTACGTATTACACTCGCACTGTGCCCGCATCCGCCTGAGCGTCTTGAGCGAATTTAGATCTGTGTACGTAGAACCAGTCAACGCGATACAAGGGGCGTTAATTAATGAAACTTACTAGTATAGTGTTTTCGTATGTAAATTTTGGTTTATTTTAGCCTCTTTCTGGATGTATAAATGAGATTATTTAATAATTCTATTTGGTATTTACGGGTTTTAATTTGATTATTTTGCTTATATACTAAATTAGTTTTGCCATTCAATTATTATTACTAAGAAACCTAAGGCAGGCTTGAGGCTAGTCATGGCGCAGGGGCACAAAGTGTGACTGTAAAACCGACTGGTTGTGGATTCGATCTCCACTCGAGGAGATAAAATATTTATTTATATTTCCATTTCTTCGCTCTGGTGTCGAGGCAAAGCGTGGCGTTAAATTATGCCACTCAACACGCAATGCCTCCAGAATTCGGTAGAAAGTGGGGAACGGAGTGTCTTAACACTAGGTTCCCTCTGTCTACCCTGCTGTTTGCGGGATACAGCGTGAAGCTGAAAAGAAAAAAAGAAAGAAAAGAAACCTAAGAGAACTCAGGTCTTAAGAACTTGTATATTTTATATCTGTTCCAACTATAAGAGGTATTTTTTTCAGCTTTACTACTACATGCGGGATATAGCATCCCGCACGTAGTAGGTATGCAGAAGGAGCCTAGTGTTAAGTCACTCCGTATAAAGTGTGGAGTGTTGGAAAGCCTCCCTTTGCGTCAACACCAGAAATATTAAATACATACATACAAATTCACGAGGCCAGTCGTGGCGCAGGCGCACAAAGTGCGACTGTAAAACCGACTAGTTGTGGGTTCGATCCCCACTCGAGGAGATGAATTATTTATTTAAATGTATATTTCCATTTCTTCGCTCTGGCGTCGAAGCAAAGCGCGACGTTGAGTTCTGCCACTAAACACGCAATGCCTCCAGAATTCGGCAGAAAGTGGGAAACGGAGTGTCTTAACACTAGGTTTCCTCTGTCTACCCTGTTTTGTGCGGGATATAGCGTGAAACAGTATATATACAAATAAATTTTCTGAGATGAAAATCGAACTCGCAGCCTGTTGCACTTACAGTCTCACTATTATAGTATCCCTGCGCCACGACTGTTCTCAGTTAATAATATTTAAAAGACTCATTACATATATGTACGCTTTAAAAATATGTTGTAACAGCTAAACTAAAACGACTGTGTTGGTTAATAAAACTAATCGCTTCGAAATTTATCAGTTGGCCGCCGCGCTGACGCACGAAATCGATTTTGAACCTCACTCAATTTATTTTGGAAGTGTAAACGTTTTTAATGTGTTGACATTTGCCGACATTTTTTGGGGTTTAATAAGCAATAATAAATATGCCACCAAAAATCTCATGTAAAAAAAAAGCGACAAGCGCTAGTCGAGCTCTGCCACCAAGAGTTCCGTACAAAAACTAGAGGTTTCGAGCTTTTCCTGAAATGAAAGTTAGCTTAGATAGCTCTTTATTCTGATACCAAATGTAGAAATGGCCTCAATGTCAAATTTTGCCCTCTTTTAACGCTATTATTTTTAAGGATTTAACCACAAATATATTGTTTTCATTTTTTTACCTGAACTACCTGTAGATGCTAGCTGCCAAATTTCATAATTCTATGTCAACTGAAAGTACCCTATTAATTTTGATTCCCTGTACAGTGTCGAAATATGCGTTTTTTTGCGATATAAACCGCCATATCTTTTTTTAAAGTAAATGTAGAAATACGATTTTTTCAGGAAATAAGGGGATCGTAGATCTGACTGAGTATGTGGTTTCAATTTCTACTCGATATCTTCATATATTCCTGAGATAAAGGCTCTTGGCAGACAGACAGACAAACGGACCGACGAGAAAATAATATTATAAGGGTTCCTTTTTTACTTAATAAGTACGGAACCCTAAAAACCAGCCGTCTCAATGAAGCTGTTTGTTTCTTTATAAAACGTAATGGAATTTTATTAGACTTGCCTTGGTTTTCCTAGGTAAATCCAAGCGATTTTTTTACAAAAGGACAGATAGTTAGTAACATAGAGAGTTATACAGAAATTCCGTTTTTGTTAGGTTCCGTATCTTTAAAATAATAAGAAAATCATCTTAAAAATAATAAACAAAAAAGATAAAAACCAAGGAACTAGCATTAATAAAATACGTAATGTGCAATTTTTTATCAGTTATAGCTTAATTTTATCGTTGTTTTTTTATTACTAAGGTTGCATTGAAATTTCACAAAAAAAAAATGTAGTTCCTGTATGCTGCAATACCAGGGTAAGCCCCGAGTGTAAAGGCACTCCGTTCCATTAAGACATTTCCGTTTCCCATTTTCCTCTGAATGAATGTTAATTTGCACAATATATTTTTATTTGTAATTGACAAAATAAATCAACAATAAATCTCGTGGGAACGATATGGTTTCTGGAAAAAGTCACATTTTTAGATTTATATATGTTGCAAGTCACACAAATTGAACCATATATAAATTGCATCTGTTATAAATATTGCTTCAAGTTATTAGCCCAGATTTTTGTTCCTTTTGATCATAATTAAAATATATAATAGCTTCTACTTACACGTTTTTTGTGTTTTGACCAAACTATGACGTATTTAGATAGCAAAATTATTAATTATACAACAAATCCAACTAAGCATTCAATGATGCATTCAACCAGGAGAGGATGTTGATTTTATGTTGAAAAAAAAAATTCAAAAGGCAATTTTTGAAAGTATGTTGCTGAGACGGTATGTTACAATAATGAAGTTTGTATGAACGTTTTTGTTTCTTTGATAGCTTAAAACTTTGTGCAAATATTAATAATCCACGCGAGTGACGTCGTTAGTGGAAAGTTACCAGGCAAGCAAGCTGCTATTACGACAAAGTTATTATAAAATTAAAATAGTTAAAAATAGTATATACTGCTACATTTATTTTAGACAAAATATTAAAAAAAACATTTCTTACTGTATTACTACTAGTTACTTATTTTAAAAAAATAAAACGCTTCGGTTTTATAGTCAACTTTAGAGGTCATATATGAAAATTAA
The DNA here is from genome assembly GCA_013403705.1 of Heliconius hermathena. Classification (NCBI taxonomy): domain Eukaryota; kingdom Metazoa; phylum Arthropoda; class Insecta; order Lepidoptera; family Nymphalidae; genus Heliconius; species Heliconius hermathena. Next base: position 658,482 of record JAAIXJ010000062.1, on the reverse strand, counting down.
TTTAAATTTCCAGCAATAGCGTTGAAAAGAAAATTATATGTTTGAGAGATTAGGTCATTTAAGAATTCTCGTAAATGTAAGCATTTACGAGAATTCTTAAAAGACCTAATTATTTCTATTTACAAAGCGTCTTTTGCGTTATTTTCTATGAATGTAATATTTACTTCAACTGTAATTTCAACTGAATGTCAAAATGTATTTTTATATGTGAGCTTGCTTTTTTCTGCGGCTTCTCTGGCGTTTACAAATGGAAACAACAAAAAAAGAGGAATTGGAACCAGTAACCCCTGGTATTAGTGCATTAAATAATGAACAATCTTCAGTTTTATAAAATTAGTATAGATGACTAATAACTGTCAATGAAACATATTACATTATAATTATATCTTTTGCTTTTATTATCTCAATATTTGCATACAACGAAATAACACGCATGGTGTTTTATGAAAATAATGTATTTCTTTATTGAAATAAATGAAAAAAAAACCACACACACACATACACACAAATACACACACAAGCAGTACTAGCTAGTAAAACAAATCTAGAATGAAGTATATGAAAACTAAAATAAATAAAATTTAAAAATGGCTTAAAAGCAGTTATCACTCGTATAGCTGCTTTAGTATAGAAAGTAAAAAGTGTTACTAACATAACGTAATTTCAATTTATTTTTTCTATTATATTTTCATTATAATCTATTTTTTTCTAATGAATTAAATAAGTATACTATGTTTTTTCAGTTTCAGTTTATAGACATTTATCTATACTTATAATAAATGTGTAGAAAAGTCGTTTCTGTACATTGAAAATATTTAATAAAAAATTAGCCAGGGTGTTAAAGGTAAATAACAGAATCTATTTCCAACATTTTTGGAATTTTTGTCTGTTTGTCTGTTTATGTAAACACGTATCACGTAAAAAGTACAGAAGAAATTTAAGCAACTTTTATACATAAAAATTACAAATAAATCAAAGTAGCTTTTAGTGTTTATTTCATTGTAATCGCTTCACTCTATCAAAAGATATAAGTATTTAAGTTTTCAAGAAGTTAATATTTGAGATAGTAAAAAATCGATACAAGTAACGCTATCTATTGACAAAAATGGTAGGTACTAACGAATCTTGATACTCTCTTTCATACGTAACGCTATCACTAATTGCGATGGGATCTTAAATATATGGCATTGGAAAGGTTACCGCTACACTCTACCAAAAATTAATGTACTTAAAGTTTTACAGATATTTATATTTGAAAAAAAAAAGAAACAAACGCAATGATACAACTATAGGGTACTTCCCGTTGATATACAATTTCGAAATTTGTTAAGAAGTTAAAACTTACGGCACGTATAAAGGAAAATTCTAAAATTATTTTTCAAAAATTGACTACTTATTTGTGTCACAGAAAAGAACCATTAGGTACAAATTTTAACCGGTACTTAATTTGATACAAAATGACAACTTATTTAGTTATTCTTTTGGTGTATNGCTTTCTATGTATGTTCTGTATACCAATTATATATTTAACTAATAATATATGTTACTAATTTAAAAACTGTACAGGACCTAATATAAGTTATTTTACAAAGAATATCGTGAGTACTTATCCATATCAATTAATTAATAATTAAGGCTGTTTGTAATATTTATATTTCTTAAATGATCATGTAATTCAAGCGGGCAACGCCGCGAGCAGGCCGCTAGTTCACAATAAGACGTAAGCGAAGTGGCTCACTTGAGAACATTATTTTAAATACAATACTTAAGTTGTCGTTGTCAATTGTTACATTACATTTTTACATTTTCATTTTTATTAATTTTTTTGGTGAAGTTATTACATTATACTTTTATTATTTTTTTACATAAAATCAAAGCACTGAGGCAAGAAAGCGCCGATAAAGTAAAATGTTAAAAGTAATTCTACGTCTTTAACTTTTATAGAAAATAAGCTCTACCTACTGGAAAGATTAGAAGGCAACTGAAGCCAAAAGAAAATGCTGAAATATTTATTTTTACATTACATCTAAACTTTATTTTAATTATAATTAAAACTTCACAATTACGCTATATTTTCTTTAATATATTTTATTAAAATAAATATAATATGTAATTTAATTGATATTATTTAACTGCTACCATTTCGTTTCTTTATAAAAGAAAACAACAAATAACAATTAAATTCACAACAATTGGTAGAAAGTATCTGCAGACGTAGAACGAAACGTCCCAAAGCATTTATTTCGATTGTTAGCGATCTCCTCTAAAACGGCGAGCCGATGTCAATGTGCCATAGGAGCGTACGCGCGAATCCCCGAACATCAATGAAATATCAGCTCGACTGTTCCCAAACAACGGCAGATAGCCGTATTTTTGAAAGCCCTCAGTGCGCTACAATTTTATTTTTACGCCTGCAGCACGCTGATAGGATGAAAGTTTCAGCGGATGCTTTCACCAGACGCGGCTCAAACGTAAATTGTGGCCGGACGCGGTGGTGGGCAGGCTGAATTCTTTATTAATATGCATTAAAATGTGAAAGTAGATGCAATATGTAAATTTGAATTAGTGTTGTATGGGACGAGTCTAGCTAAAATGTTCTGTTCTTCATTGTTTTAATAATATATTTATGTTCAAAATTTATATAGGTAATGAGATTATTATGAGACCAGTCGTGGCGCAGGGGCACAAAGTGTTCTTGTAAATCGACCGGTTGTGAATTCGATCCCCACTCGAGGAGATGAAATGTTTATTTACATTTATATTTTAGTTTCTTCGCTCTGGTGTCGAGGGGAAAGCGCGGCGTTGAGTTCCGCCACTCAACACGCAATGCCTCCAGAAATTGGCGGAAAGTGGGGAACGGACTGTCTTAACACTAGGTTCCCTCTGCCTACCCTGCTGTGTGCGGGATACAGCGTGAAGCTCAAAAAAAAAAGAGCTAATGTAGTAGTGTATTCTGGTGCTCTTACGATGTAGTATGTAGTCTGTATACTAATAAGATAAAGCATCAATTATTTTGACTTTTAAATTGTATAGCATGGTGACATACGTAATGGAATATTTTGTAATTAGTCATTTAAAGCTTATATTCAAAAATACAAGATTTATATATTAAAAAATAAATCTGTGTAAAATATAAACTTGAAATAGACTATTCGGTACTACGGTGATTAAGTAACTAGAGAGTAAATTTGGGAGTTTCTGTTAGAAACAATCGTTAAACTTGTCGGCAGAATTAATTGCAGGTACAATATTATAAACCGCGCTCTTTCGAATTAATTTATTCCCAAATCCTAGAGACCTTTTAACAGCCTTTAACTTTGTTATCATGATGAATAATAATTTAACCAGAAAGGAATATAAACAGTAACAAATTATTTTAACATCTTCGAAAACAACTCATTTATTATTCACGAAATTGAAATTGTAGGCAAAAATAATGTACTCATAGTTTTTTTTTGTTATAATTTTTTTATAGTTAAAAAAATAAAAAAAAATATATGATATGATTTGTGGCTACATATCATAAGTCATACATATTTGTAATATATAAATATTAATAATAACATAATATTATTAATATAAGGTTGTAGTATAGTAAATTAGAAAAGTAAAAAAGTATAATAATGTATATGCAAAACGCCGCGGTTACTGCAACGAACAACCGCGACGAAGCAACGAAATAAGTTGAATTTATCCGCAACTAGCTCCACCGAGGCTGGCAAATCCCTAGCCAAATTTAAGAGGAAGCGTGAATTGGCAAACTTTAATTGAAATAAAGTTAATTTCAATTTCGACTCGTATTTAACTGATTAAGTAATTTATTTGATGCAGCTTCAGCTTATTGGAAGGAGGCAGTCGGTAACACATAGCTCTGCAAAGCATTTAGCACGAATTCGATCGCACTAATACCGCCTAATACCGCTTGACCGGTGCCAGACCGGTGCCGGTGGCGCACAAACGCGGGTTGCGTTGTAAAATGCCTTATGCAAATCGCTTGTGATTGATGATAATCCCAGCACATCTGCACTGGGAAACAATACACTTTCGACGCTAGCTGTTGCAATCTAATGGGGATTCCCCCAGAGGAACAAATTCTATCGTATTTTTACAAATGCTCGCTCGTATATTACTATTAAATTACTTTTGGTTTAGTGTATTTACAGTTTTCCTTTTATTGCGGTTACAGTAATTTCGATGTGATATTTAACTTTTACTTACAAATGAATGTAATATAAATATTGTTTGATATTAAAAGATAAATTAAGATGTCTATTATTATTGAAAGACATTATAAAGAAAGAAATATTGTTGATATTCAAATTTGTAAGAAAGTTCTATATAAATATTTTTCTTTCTCTTATTGTGAATTCTTGTACAAAAATGCCTTTTGTGAATTTTACTATTGGAATTTTGTCATTCCTGGCTAATTCTTTTATTTCCCTGTACATACTACTCTATATATGTATATATGGCAGTTAGAGCGCGGAGAACCGGAAGCTAGCCGCATTTTGTTATTGTCCCATATGGCGGAACATAGAGACACGCAAAACGAACACGCTTTATAGTTTATAATTCCCCCCTGCCTATTAACTTACCATACCATCCCAAGGCATGATGCCAAAGCTTTACAAACTGCATTTTTTCTATGGTTTTTAGTTGAAGTTCAATTACATAATAAAAGAGATTTTTACCTGTTTTATTATAATATATTTAAAGTGTTATTCCACACTTAGAAAAGAAAAATACATTTTTTAAAAGACGTATAAAAATTGAAATTGTTATACATTTGCTAGAAAAAAAAATTAGAATTTGAACTAATAATATGCAAATTTAAATATTTTTGTAAACTACTTATATATTTGTTTCCTTTTCAACTTGGACTTGCGACAGCTATAGAAACGATGGGTGAATCATTTTATACAGAGTGATTTTTTCAATTTGAAATAGCTCGCACGCTCAATTTGTAATTATATATTAATAAAACATAATATATTTTTATATTTTATTTTCTATAGTTATTGATGAATGCAATAACTTATGAAAATATAAGCTATGTTATTGTTATGAACGCACAAGTATCCTGTATTATCTTAAATATTTTCATTTGTTCGCTCTGGTACCATAACAGAGCGCGGCATTGAGTTAAGTCACTCAACACGCAATTCAATTTACTTCACTCAATTCACTCAATTAGGCGGAATGTAGTAACAGAGTGTATTAACATTAGGTTTCCTCTTCCCATCCTGTTATATGCAAGATATAGTATTAAGCCGAAAGAAAAACTATCGTGTACACTTATACAAGTCAGACTTCCCAACTGTTGTATTACACGTCGAGTACCAATAAAATCATGTATTACAAAACTTTTTATTCGTGCACACGAACTCACATCATAGCAATATACAGGAATATAATTCGAAAAATATTAAAAATTTTTGTCACATACTCAGTCGTGTAAAATGAAAGATATTTATTTATGTTGTCCTTCGTAAAAATACCACGTTGGTAAAAGATTTACGTGGCTACGTGATTTTAGTAAATTACAATAAAATATTAAAAGCAGCATTCTAAATAAATGGGCGTCAGTGTGTAGCGCGGTCGGGCGGAAAGGCGGAAGGTACGCCTTCGGAAACAGGATGGTATAAGATAAAGAGAACATTTCCTATAGAACATCTTGGGAGAGATTTAGCAAAATTTCGACGACCTCGTTCCTTTAACGCGCCGCCGGGTAAATACAATTCGTTGTTTTTCATATAATTTTTTAATATTTTTTGTCGGATTGTTTTAATTTTTTTAGGCCAGTCGTGGCGCAGCGGCACGAAGTGTGACTGTAAAACCGACTGGTTATGGATTCGATCCCCATTCGAAGAAGATGAAATATTTACTTAAATTTATATTTCCATTTCTTCGCTCTGGTGTCGAGGTTAAGCGCGGCGTTGAGTTCTGCCACTCAACACGCAATGCCTCCAGAATTCGGCAGAAAGTGGGGAACGGAGTGTCTTAACACTAGGTTCCCTCTGCCTACCCTGCTGTGTGCGGGATAAAGCGTGGAGCTATTTTTTTTTGTTTTAATTTTGTCAGCTGCCGTAGGTACCTATCGTTAGTTAGTGTAATTGTGCGAAATGCTCGTTAAATCTGAATTAATCTAATCTAGCAAGCCCACAGCTGGCGTTGCTGCGCTCCAGCTGCTAGGATAACGTTAAACTTCATTAAGTATTATATCTTTGTACTCGTAGATATGGCAAGTGAAATTTATTTAAATTATTTTTTTACATTAATTTGCCTTTGTTTTATTTTAGTATATATATAATCTCACAAAAAATGTAACTAACAATCAATTTTTTTTCTCACAAGAACATGTAAAGTACCAAATATACGTATATAATAGCGGCGTACGCGCAGCTTAGCCCGCTAAAATAATACGAATATACATTTTATAAATCGAGGGTATTTAGGGATTTTGATTATTTCAGTATACCAATACTGTTGCTACACACATCATAAACAGTAATTTTAATCGTTGGTGATTTTTATTTAATTTTTTTACAAAAAGTTATCGTATTTAATTCAAAAATGTATTTATTTCATATTTATTTAGGTAGGCACGGTTATTTTGAAATCACAGACAGAAAAATTAAAATTTAATTTATATATAGAGATATATATGAACATATATGCCCCTTTTATGTTACCCAAAAACAATTTAAAATATATATTCTTAGCTATATATACATTTCTTAATTGAACCAAGTTACCCACACATCATAATCACAAACACTACTATTTGTTTACTTCATAATACATAAACAAAAACACACATAATATCATGTTGTTCATATTAACATACCCTAATATAGCCCACTCGATACAAATCCCTACAATCCCTTAAGACCGCGCACACGAGGTTTATTAGCGGCGCCATTGGCTTACTTGTCTGTATATCATTGGGTAGCTAGGCTCTAATCATATTAGATGGCCTAATAGTCCAAGGATTACTCCAAGTGCTTAATTAAATCGATGTAAACTTATCATAATAGTTTGTGGGTTTATTATCACTAGCATATATTATAATATGTGGCGGCGGAGGGGCACAAGCGTGTGACTGTAACGCGGCAGTTGTGGGTTCGATGTCCCTTCGACCGAATAAATTATTATTTATTAATATTTTCATTCTTTCGCTCTGGTACCAAGGCAAAAAGCACGGCGTTGATCTCCTTTTGCGACGCAACACGTATGCCTTGAAAATTCGCCGGAAAGTGGGGAACGGAAAGTCCTAACGCTAGGTTCCCTCTGTTTACTATGCGGTAAAAAGCATGAAGCTGACTAAGAAGGACATATAATGAATTACTTTGACAAATGTTTACAATGTAGATGTAAAGAAGAAAGAAGAAGTCCTTTTGCTTGAAAATCCTACAAAATTGAAAATCAGGAAAGTATTAGCCGAGTACTTGTAATTCTGGAGGCATTGCGTGTTGAGTGGCGGAACTCAACGCCGATCGTTGTCTCGACATTAGAGCGAAGCGACGAAAATATTAGGCAAGTATATAGCGGTTTTTGTGAAATACGCTATTTAATAATATTTTATATTTTTAATTACGGAGTGAAATTAAAGTTCCCGAATATTGTGGAAAAATAGTCCAAATTTATTTAACACTTAAGAAGATATACAAAGAGAATAATTTTACACACTCACAGAAGGAAAGAAAGAAATTTAAAGAAATACTAAAAGAAATAGATAAGCGAAACAGACACGTATTAGAAAGAACATAAGGCTTAAAATTGAATAAAAGCAATGAGTACAATATTTAAACAAGTAAACGTCGCAAGCGATAGTAACCGACTCTTTACCCGTAGCTAGCAAGCAGGCTACGTCACGCACAGCAAAAAAACTCGAAACAAGTTTGTCATGCGAATGCGCTGCGTGTGGATTGATTTTAATAAATATAAATATTAACAGTTTAGTTTTAAGTAAATTTGAAAATAGAATATAGTGTAAGAATATAATATTAATATCGAATGAAATAGAAGTTTACATGTATTATTATTATTATTATTATTATTTATTAATTTTATTAAAATATAATATTCACTACAAGTATTTAATTTCCTCGAGTGGGAATCGAACTTGCAACATATTGCCTTTACAGTCACAAACTTGTGTCCCTGTGCTGCGATTGCTAATTACTCAAGCGTACAAATTCGATTCAATGGTGCGGAAATAATTTTAGCTTTATACCAGAAATAAAATGTAACATACATTTTATTCCAATTAATGATAGCGGTAATACAAATAATATAACATTTTTAAATACATATTTTTAATATTTTTGTTTACTAACATCTTAATATAATTTATTGGATATTTTTTCAATTTCATGCTGTATCACGCATACGAGTATAGCAGTGTAGGTAGAGTAAACCTACTGTTAAGACACTCCGTTCTCCACTTTCCGCGGAATTAATGAGGCATTGCGTGTTGAGTGGCGAAAATCAACGCCGTGCTTTTCTTTTTTTTCTTTAGTTTCAGAGCGAACAAATGAAAAATAATAATCTATTCCCCCGAGTATGAATCGAACCTACAGCCGTCACGTTACAGTTACACGCCTGTGTCTCTGCACCTCGAGGCCTCAGTTTAGTGAGGTAACATTTTTTTATTGATTATTATGAGAAAAATGCTCCGAATATAGACTCTAATTAAAGAAAATTGTTAACTAAAACTTATATTTTTAAACAACAAAAAGAAATTGAAAAAGAAAAATTCTAACGTTGGTATTTTCTTTACAAATTCGAAACAATATAGAGCTATATCTTTACATTTTCTTCGAATGGCCGGTGGTATTTACTGAAAAACTTGAGCTTTTACGTCACGATGAACAAAAGCGGCCGTAATAAGTCTGCAGAACTCCGCGAAACAACTGAAACTACCCCAAACAAAAAATGAAAAAGTCTATTGATGTCCAAATAAAATATAGTTGTAAAGGGAACGTTATTGATATTGTATTGTAAAAGCCATTAAGTACTTAAAAAACCTTTTAAATCCAATTTACAAAGCAATTTTGAATAATAGTAAAGATAAAAGTATAAAAAAAATATTTATTTTATTAGAGTTAACTGTACACTGTTTTATTGTATGTCATAATTGTCGCCACGTTTCAGTGAAGTTGTGTTTAAGGGTCCAGGAGATAAGATAAGGCGGCCTTTAGTAAGATATCTGCTTTAACTATTTACTAAACACTTTGCAACTTACTAGCAATATATAATATCAAAAATATCTGTTTTTTATAACTAAATCAATTTGTGGTGAATGTGATTGAATTAATTAATTGTAGAATAATACAGGCATTTGTGCTTGCATATTCTGAGAAGAAATAATTAAAATATATATATATCAGCTTATATTACATTATGGCCAGTTTTGCAGCCTTTGGTCTTCGCCTGATCAGAATTAAGAGAATGTTAAATTATCAAATCAGCTTTACGCTGTATCCCGCATACAGCAGGGTAGGCAGAGGGAACCTAGTGTCAAGACACTCCGTTCCCCACTTTCTGCCGAATTCTAGAGGTATTGCGTGTTGAGTGGCAGAACTCAACGCCGCTCTGGGTAGAGCGAAGAAATTGAAATATAACTGATTACATATATATTTTATAAATAATACATTTTAACATCAATAAATTACAAAAGTTATTATCAATTATAATAGTATTTATATTCCTAAAATTATAAAGAATTTTTCCGCTTCATAAAAATGATAAAACCATAAAGTCAACGACAATTTTTAATGTATATTAATTTTGTTACGATTATATTAAAAAAGCTGTAGAAAGGTCTTTTACCGGAAGCCAGCGACATCAGTATTCCACGTAGTACTCGACTCGGGGAAACAAATTCCCAAAATTGAATTTTATAAAACGAGCTGTATACGAGATAGATAGAAGTTTATACTTGAAAAGACATTTTTATCCAATGATTTAATTTTAAATATTTTAATAGGATTATATATAGAAAATTTCTTGTTGTTTTTTTTATTTTAATTTGTAAGTTAGTGCTTTGTTTGCAATTTTTTGTTGTTTTCGATTTTCTAATTCTTACATGTTTTATTAAATGTTTGTTGTTTGATATTTTTTTAGTTCGACTTAATAATATCTAGGTGTTTTACAAACTTTATAACACATAGAAATTACAATAAAATATGAATTCCTAATGTTTTGCTTTGTATAGAAAACTTATTAATTAGTCATTTAAAAGGTCAGTTTAATGTCTGCTATATTTAAAATTTTCGCACGAAGTTCCATCATGACGGTAATTGACATTTTTTAAATGTCCGATAATATCACGAATATATCTGGATTTTATGGCAGAATAATAAATAATAATGATAAATAACATAAGCACATCTATACTAATATTATAAAGAGGAAGGATTTGTATTTTTGTATGTATGTTTGTATTGTTTTAGAACGAAAACTACCAGATCGATTTCAATAATTGTTTTACTATTAGAAAGCTGCATCTTTACTGACCCACATAGGCTACATTACATTTTCAAAAACAAATAGGGACGTGAAGAAATTGATCTTAAAAATTCTATCATCGCGTGCGCTGCGAAAACTATTGATGATAGAACAAAACAATGTTCTACAGTATTATAAAACGCATCAATATCTATAAAAAAGTCCGCGATACCGTACGTCCAACTACTGTAGTTATGACAATATAACTATTTTTTATATTTTAAAAGTTGATGAAAGTGCCGACAATAATGAAACCATATTATTCATACCTCTGCATTAATCCTTATCCCATTAAATAATATTTTATTGAAGATGAGGCCGGTCGTGGCGCAGCGGCACGAGGTGTGACTGCAAAATCGACTGGTTGTGGGTTCGATCCCCACTCGAGGAGATGAAATACTTACTTAAATTTATATTTCCATTTCTTCGCTCTGGTGTCGAGGTTAAGCGCGGCGTTGAGTTCTGCCCCTCAACACGCAATGCCTCCAGAATTCGGCAGAAAGTGGGGAACGGAGTGTCTTAACACTAGGTTCCCTCTGCCTACCCTGCTGTGTGCGGGATACAGCGTGAAGCTGATTTTTTAATTTTTTTATTTATTAAAGATAATTTCAATACGTGTAAAATATTTTTTAAATTAATAAAATCGGACATTCCATTCAAAAGTTATAACGAATTTAAAAGTATTATTCTAAAGAAAATCGTGTAATAATAAAAATTGCGGAGTGTGTGCCATGTGGCCTCGTGCACCGTGGCGAGTATCTCTGCGGAGGTGGGGGGGAGGAGGCATCGATATCACTAAAATTATGAAGACAATCGATTAGATTTTTTGTTTCTTTATTTGAATTGAATAGGCCTCGGGACTGATTTGACGATTAACGTGTAAAAAAGACCAAAAAAACCTTATATCGCGTACGCCGTGAAAGTTATTGACAATAGAGGAAAGTGATGTACTACAATTTTATAGAAGTATCAATATTATTATTACCAGTAGAGTATCGCCACTAATGTGGTATCTATATATTTATATATAAAATAAATCAAATAAATTAGCTTCACACTGTATCCCGCACACAGCAGGGTAGGGAGAGGGAACCTAGTGTCATAAGACACTCCGTTCTCCACTTTCTGCTGAATTCTGGAGGCATTGCGTGTTGAGTGACAGAACTCAACGCCGCGCTTTTCCCTCGACAACAGTGCGAAGAAATGGAAATATAAATTTAAGTAAATATTTCATCTCCTCGAGCGGGGATCGAACCCACAACCAGTCGGTTTTACAGTCACACTTTGTGCCACTGCGCCACGACTGGCCTATATTTATATATACTTAATATTTTTTTCGCCCTTTAGTGTTTTTCAGGTGGAAAACATAGACATTTTTTTAATTAAATAAAATATTTTATTAACTATAAAAATATTGGTGTTTAATAGAATTAAACAATTTTTTAAAATGATCTTATCTTGCATGCGCGGTAATATATATTAGAAGCTATTAAACAAAAATATACATTCTTATTTATATAAATATATTATTATAATATATGATATTATATGTTATTTTAATTTTTATCATAAAATAAATAAATATATTTTGATCAAATTCTAATCTTTTATAATTAATCAGTTATTTAATCATTACACCATTCACACATGACAAATGTTGCAACAAAAACTAAACAAAATGAATTAAACCGATTTTATCGCTCCTGCACTGCGCTCGCGTCTTCGCTTCTTTAATCAGGTAAGCTGTTTCTGAGATAAGCGTCGACAAACAGAAAAACCAACAATCAGACAAAATTTTTAAATATCATAGTTTCTGGTTCTATTACTTTGTTAAATGCCCCCCAAAATATTTTTTGAAAATTTTAATGAAAATCGAAAACGCCATTATGGTTTTAATAATTTTCACTTTAGAAATCTTAAGTGCTCTGCAAGTATACATTATTTATTAAAACAGGAAAGTAATTCCCTGTACTTAAACAAATAAATAATTCACAAATTTAACCTGGCGAAGCCGCGAGCTGGTCGCTAGTAGGTTATAAATATAGAAATGTCAGTACCAAATGATTATTACAAAATTAAAGCGATGGTTAAAAATATTAAATGAATAGTTGAACGTAGCGATTTGTGACTTAAAAACAGTATCTCTGAAATATACTGACGTCAATAAAGTTCAGCTAGACGTTTCATATCTTTCGAATGCAAAGATTTGCTAACTTGCGGTTCTTGGTTTGTGATATTGGCATTTGGATTGAACTCCGCCTATGTAAGTCGTTTTTTAAACATTTTGTACGAATTCGTTGAAGTGAATTGGAATATTGTAAGTATATACACAAAGGTTTTGATTTATACTGCAAAATGCTAAGTTATATAATAACTACATTTAATTGTAGAGTCTGTCTGTGTAGAGTACCTTACCGCCTACATATATAAATATAAAATAATTTAACATTTTTCTATTTTTCTTTAAATACACTTAAATAAATAATCGTATGGTCCAAACAGGCGCAGCCGCCCGGTGGCCGCTAGTCTTACATATAATATAATATTTTCATAATCTTTATCTATCTCTGATTACGTACAGGATAAAAATATCAATTATACATATAAATTATAATTGTTTAAATTTCTTCTACAAAATAAAAGAACTAAGTTATAAATTACACAAATATGTTTTAAATTTATTCGAGATATGTTCATTTTGCACCTGCAGACTAGGTTTGGTACTGGCTGTATCACAGACGGCTCGTTCTCTGAGATTCAATTTTAAAAATTTGTTCCTCTCACTGAGACGCACTCTGAATACAAATAGCGCTGAGATATTACTAGTGTTGGCCACATTTTTAAACAGAATTTGCTTTGTTGTATATTATTTCCCGGGTCAAAATATCGTTATTCAGCTTTATTGTATAGAACTTATTTAGAAAAGTTTAAAATATATTTTGTATGTAAATAACGTAAAGTGGGTAGCGGAAAGTTTACGTTATTTTATATTGTAAGCGTTACACTAAATATTGATACGCGACGTGCACATATAACTTACGTATAAGAATCTTTACTATCTGTATATATCCAGATGGTAAGGTTTTTTTAAATAGATTGATTAATAATTTATGATTAATTGCACTGCTTTAATCTATTTGGAAAATATTTTGCTATTTAATAATTTATTTATTATTTAGTAGACATTTGATTATCACTTTCTGTTTATCTAAAGAAAAAAATATAATCCTACACCCATATATAGAAATATGATAGCGTCAACGTATGTATAAGCATTTCTAGGAAAGTTATAAATATATGTATGTATTTGTATTTAATTTAATAAAAACATATATTTTTATTCATTTATAAAAACATATATTTAAAATATGAAAAAAAAACTTGTTTATATCATTATTTGCTACGAATAAATGTACACTCAACCATAATAAAACCACCTGTATAACTCTCTAAGTCTTGTATCAGTGAAATGATGAAAAGTAAATGTGTTGTCAAGAAAACGTGACGTATACCCTTATCGCTTGCAAATATTTGCGCTTGTGAGCGCTCGTGTGAGCCGAACGCAGCAGAACGTGAGGTATTGAAATTATTATTTTTTACAATTATTCTTCATACTTGCTTGTCGAAGGATGGGTAAATGTGAACTATTAGAATTTATTTATTCCACTCGGATTCGTAGGACGAAAAACTTGCGATTGGCGGCTGTGTGTGTGGTTTTAGCAAAAATACATTATAGAGTTGTATTATACAAATATATAAAAATATATTTTATTTTTGTAATTATATAAGTTTTGTTTCAGCTTCACGCTGTATGTCATTTACATTATCTATTAATATAAACCGAGCAACCGTGGGGTTGCGGCAGACTGAGAGATGGCAACCATTCTTTTTATAATTCTTTATGTGATTTTCTTTCAAATGATATTGGATTGACATAAAAAACATGTGACTGCGATTGTTTAACAAAAACGAATTGCCATAAATTTGATTAAAGGTTCTTCTAGGCAACCCTGATGTTATCTAATCTACCATAATATATTATGATATAATACATTATCCATGTATAATGATACATTACATGTATTTAAGAATGCTTAATCCTCTAAAGTTTCATTTTTTAATGAAACTTTAGAGGATTAAGCATTCTTAAATACGTGGCTTCCGTCGTCAATTAATACGACTCATTTTGCTCTTAGGCACAATTACAATTGGGTCGTAATTATAAATACTTGTATGTATTTGTATTTAATTTAATTATTCATTTATAAAAACATTGATTTAAAATATGAAAAAAAAATCTTGTTTATGTTATTTATCTTGTTTATGTCATTTAAATGCACAAAAATGTATGAAAGAGATTTACATTATAAGCTATTGTTAAGTATATCTATCTACACTCAGCAAAGCTACTAAAATAATTTATATTTTATATTCAAGAAATATACATTAAAGAAAATTCTAAGATTCAACTTCAACCTACAAAACTTTACGACATATTAGTTTTCTCTACAATTTTATTTTCTAGCTTCATGCTAATAAATTCAATTCATTTCATTTCTATATATCACGGTATATACAAAATCGCTATCCACCACATAAAATAGATCAGCTTTCCTTCGAAAAACCCAGCGCTAAATACGAATATCAGTTATAGTTTATCAGGCATTTTCATTTGGACGAATAATATATATAGAGCGCGGTCCGCGTACACGCTGCTAACGGAAATTGAACGCGAACTACTATCGGGTACTATCGGGTATGGACAGCGCATGACAGGGTGGCTGTGTACATTGTAGGTTGACTGACACTCTATCTGCCTATCAGTTGCGAGCACAAAGACATCCATCTCGCGCTGCAACAACTTCCGCTGACGGGTTTCAATTACGTACAAAGTTATCGCTGCGCTACATTCGTTTTGATTTCGGTGATAGAGTTATAGAGACAGATGCATGGGTGGAATGGATTGATTTGGAGGTGAAATTTATTTGTGTTGTTCAAATGAAAGTGGATCGTCAGTTTTGAATTTTTATCTACACAAAACTATATCTTCTCAATACAGGCCAGTCGTGGCGCAGCGGCACGAGGTGTGACTGTAAAACCGACTGGTTGTGGGTTCGATCCTCNATATATATATATATATATATATATATATATATATATATATATATATATATATATATATATAAATTTATATATCCATTTCTTCGCTGTCGTGTCGAGGCAGAGCGGGACGTTGAGTTCAATACGCAATACCTCCAGAATTCGGTACAAAGTGGGGAACATAGTGTCTGTTCTCTCTGCCTACTCTACTGTGTGTAGGATACAGCGTGAAACTGAGTTATATTTTGTATATTATCTCTTGTAAATTTTTAAGCAAAGGAAATTTGTGAATCTAGTATTAAGGCACTTCGTTCCAATTAAGATCCTTTTGTTCCCCATTTGCGCCGAATTCTGGAGCAGTTGTATTGTAATCTCCAAAACTAATTTAATCTAAATCTTACACGTGACATAACATATTATAGTTTAGTTAAAATTTACTTTACCTATACATTTTTTTAGGAGATAAATAAAAGAATACTTTTTAAGGAACAAATCTTTTCTCTTATACGAATGATGTAGAAGTTTCCTATATAAACAAAAGTTACGACGGAAGCCACGTATCAGAGTAAGGAAAGATTCCCTAACTATCAACAACTTTCAATAATCCCACTAACTTCATTGTAACGAACGTTATTTTGGCAGTTAACTAGCCTTTCCTGTCGTCGCCATAAAGCCATGGTACCAAGAGGAAATTAAATTTTGTACTAAATTCTTTAATATGTAGCTTTTATTGTTATTTTAGAACTAAGTCTAATGTTGTTATAACGTTTATTTGTGGCTAAAATGTAACAAAGACTTGATTTTTTATAGCGTCACGCTGTATTGCGTAACAGGATAAAGGGACCCTGGGAACCCAGTGTTAAGACACTCTGTTTACCCATGAAGTTGCTTACCTCTTACAGCCGAATTCTTGAGGTATTGCGTGTTGTGTAGTGGAACTCAACGCCATGCTTTACCTTATTACCAGAGCGAGGAAATCAAAATATTCTATGTTTTATTCCCCTAATGGAAAAAGAACCGTCGTGTTTAGAGTCACACGCTTATGCTCGTACGATGGCCTCACAGGCACTCAGAAGAGTCTAATATCATTATGATTTTTATCAATTAAATAGAGGTTGAAGTGAATAAGTGACTATATAATATTATGAATATTATATCTTCTAATTTCTATTTATATAGTAATTATTAAACATTTTTAAAATTAATTTATTCTTGCCATTTTTTACCCAACATGAATTAAAAAATTGTAATTTAATTTTATTTTATACTCTGTGGTGTTTGATTGAACTTTGAAGTCAAACGTTAAAGTAATTAATTAAGTTAGCACCTCTTTGATGCCAAAATAGGTTGGCCGTAAATGTTGCTCAAGAATTTAGGGGATGATTAGTGACGGTCTGTGTAGCTTTGTGTGATTTGTATTTGTATAATAAACAGTTGATGGGATATACATTATACATTATTGTAGGCTTATATACGTTGTAAGGTGAGGCCAGTCGTGGACTAGAGTAAACGTTACAGGTTGTGGGGTCGATTTTCACTTGCGGAAATCTCAAGTATGGAGGCAGCGTTGAGATCCGCGACTCAACACCCAATGCTTTCAAAATTTGACGGAAACTGGGAAACCTGCTACATGTGGGATACAGCGTGAAGGTTAAAAAAGGCAACATTTTATTATATTTTTAAGGTTAAATAATTGCAATAAATATGATTTTAATTTACTGACTAAGTAGATTTATAATACTATTTTTTAAGTAAAAGTAGAATTTTGTGCATTTACACCGATTTACTGATTCCAAGAGATTATGTTTACCACAATGTAAAAATTACAACATATTAAAATTACGTCACATTAATAAAATGTTTGATTTCATCATTGAGTATGCCTTAATCTACGTTATTGTGAGAATATATAATACTTGATATAATCACGAAGAAGAAATCAAATTTCAGATATAGAGAGAGACATAGGGTTTCATTTTATTAAATTTGCTCATAGTATTATACTATCTATACTTATAATAAAATCGTAAGGGATCGGTGTCTTTACTCGGAAGATATATAAGAAAAAATGTTATTGTTTAATATAATTTAACTCAAAACATTGATTTGTAAAATTTTTGTCTGTTTGTCTGCGCGTTTGTTCACGTTAATCTCGGAACCGGCTTAACCGATTTTGGTAAGCTCCCGTTGACATTTAGTGTTTGTTATATTACAATCGGCTTTTGAACAAAAAAGATTCAAAGTACTTAGTTTAAGTTACTAATTTGGCTTGTTAAATTGGTGTCTTACAAAATTGGCTGAATCTTTAATTTTCAATTTCTATGACGAGAGAAAAAAACTTGAGATTGTATTATGATAAAAAAACACCGAGATTTCAAGATTTAGGATCGGGGTCGGAGATTTCCGTCTAACCTACCTAAAATACCATATTGTTCTATATTTTTCTTTAAATGTAACAAATTTTTAAATTACGTAATGAGGCTGTCGTGGCCCAGTAGTACAAGAGTGTGACTTTAAACGTGACGATTCTGGGTTCAATTCCCTCTCGGGTAAATGAATAATAATTTTTTTAAATATTTTTATTACTATGCTTTACTTTTTTTAAAATTTGGATTCAGGTTCAGTTTGTTAGAACTTAGAGACATACTTATAGTAAAAATAGTATTATTATTTATTAATATTTTAATTTCTTCACAAAGTAAAGCGCGGCGTTGAGTTCCACCTTTCAACATGCAAAGCCTAGAAAGCTTGACGGAAAGTGGGGAACAGTGTTCGGGTTAGGTTTTTTAGGTATTAGGTACCTACAAAATTAATAAGGTCCGTGAAAATAAACAAAAATATAGAAGAGGAAAAAGAAATTGAAATGATTTGAATTGATTGAAAACGTCTTTTGTTATTTGTATAAATCTCATCCTTTTTGCGAGGTAAAGTAATATCGAGGATAAGAAAGATTACTCTTCGAACAAACACAGATGCATTTCGGTTAATAAGATAATGAAGCTGTTACTAATATAAATATTATTTTCAGTAAAATTTTATCGTGCGAACTTCTTTCGTAGTCTTATTTTAATAATAATAATCGATAATCGATTGTGCTTTGGCGTTGAAAATGTTATATAATTATGATATATAATTTATAATAGATTTATCTGATATTATTTATGTATCTACATACATATGAATAATTTAATTTTTTTCTTTGAAAAAGTGTATATAATTAATTAATTACTAATGGATTAATGTTTGTTTAATATGAAGACATTTTTAATGTTAAATAAACAAAAGTTTATAACTTAGAAAGAAGAAATTATAAAAAATTTAACCTTCAAATATAACGCTAAAATAAGGGATCTCTAAGGTGTATAATGTTTGTTGATTAAAGAATTAAAACTGGCCACACACTTAAATTAGAATTTGTAGAATAGTAGCACAGTGCAATACAAAATTAAGGCAAGTTCATAATGAATATTTATAGCTTTAATATCCTTCGACTGGCTAGTGGAGCTAGTCGATTAACAATTCCAGTTGTATGCAGAAACGGCTATTTTTATTGTGGGTGTTCGTTTTAGTTTTTAAATAAATTTTACTTTTTCATATAAACGTTCGGTAAAAAACTATATAGCGCTTATTTTTTTACATTTTCAACACAAGTTTAGAGAGCTTTTCGGTCCAGCTGTAACTAAAAAAAAATCATCAACTAAATCAACTAAATACTATAATTTAAAAAGCTTCATTTTATTTCATTAAAATGTGCATTTCATAAGGAGCCTCTTTAGCCTACACTTAGTCGCAAGCCTCAGGCACTACTCAGATCTCCTCCCCCTACAATGAACACAGAATCCATAAAATGCTGAGAAGTTTCTTCGTGTCTCTCTTTGGTACCTTCAGCTGGTCTGACGATGGAGTCCGAAGGTGAGAGACTAAACTCTGAAATGCCTTTTTTGTAAAACCAAGCAACTAAGCATTTGGGCTCGTTAGACATACTCTATTTATTTCCTCTGCAAAAGAAAATATTATTTTAAGTTTTATTTTTTTTATTAATAACTGCAATTCTGTAATTACAGTAAATATGTAATGCATATTTTCGGTAGTAAACTATGTCATAAGATGTTACTGTTTGGGGTCTGACGACTGGCCTGACTGTTAACGCGACAGGCTGTGGGTTCGAATGGATGAAATAAAATATTTTCATTTTTACGCTCTGATATCGAGGTGAAGCCCGGTGTTCAGTTCCGCAACTCTACACGCAATGCCTCCAGACTTTGGTGGGAAAATGGAAGCGGAGTGTCTTAACATTAGACTCTCTCTGTCTACCCTGCTACATGCAGGATACAGAGTGAACTGAAAAAAAAACTAAACGTTAATATTACGCTTAAGATATTACAGGCCAGGGCACAATATGACAGGAGTGCATAGGATATTCGTTTCTTCAACAATATATCCAAGTCTCGTGTACATAACAGTACATTCTAGAGTGGGGTGCAATATGTTTGTTTGTTCCGGACCGTATCTTCCTTTTTATAAGATGTCCCTGCGAGTCAAGAGTTACGAGTCGATTCACCCTATAAAGTTTACAACTCCTTGAAAGCTAATACTTTGGTCTTAAGCTGAGCGCCCACAATAAGTGTCCTCGGAGATTCAATGTAGATAGTATTAGATAAAAATATACTTATATATATTTTGAAGCTTCATGGCGCAGAGGGATAAGGGGAGTGATGAATTATTTATTAATATTTTGATTTCTTCGCCCTGGCACCAAGGCAAAATCCCGGCGTTTAAGTCCGCAACTCGACACGCAATGCCTTGTAAAATTTGGTCGAAAGTGAGGAACGGAATGTCTTAACACTAAATGATATAGAGTGAGATAAAAAAACAAAATGCATTTATATATTATACTTACTACGTACTAGGTAAAGTACTCGTCAGAGTCCAATACTATCAAGAAAAAGAAGAGGGGCGATAAATTAGCCTTTCATAGGGGCGTCGCAACTACTTAGTTACGAGCTTTTAATGAAGCTAGTGTTCATGGAAAAAAAAAATACTAACCGTATTATATATCTATATATTTTTACTTATTATGCTGATATATGGAATATTATATTTCTTTTTTCAGCTTTACTGAACATCCTGCATGTTAACACACTCTGCAACGCACTTAGCGCCGAATTCTGGAGACACTATATGTTGAGTGGCGGAACTCAACGCTGCACCTCGACACCAGAGCGAAGAAATGAAAATATTAAATATTTAATTAGAGGCCAGTCGTGGCGCAGGGGCACCGTCAACGCGTCTGGTTGTGGGTTCGTTACCCACTCGAGGAATTGAAATATTTATTTAAATTTATATTTTCATTGTGCGGGATACAGAGTAAAGCTGATAGTTATTTGATTTTTATTTAATTACATTCGAGTGGGAATCGAACCCACAACCTGTCACACTTACAGTCATAGGCTTGTGCTTGTGTTGAGTCGCATTTAAATGTAAAAAAATGAATGGAAGTTACATTAAGAAAAAGTTCTACTAATATTTGATACTCAAGAAAATATACATTCTAGAAAATCCTAAGATTATTCCTTCAACCTAGAAAACTTTACGACATATTAGTTTTCTCTTATACAATTTTCAAGCTTATGCTAATAATTTCAATTCTTTTCGTTTCTATATATATTACGATATAGAGAAAATTGCTATCTAAGCACATAAAATAGACCAGCTTTGCTTCGAAAAACCCAGCGCTCGATACCAGAGCGAAGAAATGCAAATATTAAATATTTCATTTTGTCATATGGGAATTGAACCCATAATCTGTCGCGTTACAGTCACATGCAGTTACATAATAGACCGACGAACACCACCGACCAACACCAATGATCGATTTTTTTTATTCTTAATATAAGGATATAGATAGGAAAAAAAGAATTGTAAACACTAAACTAAATATTTCCAGATGAAATTTATCATAATATATTTTTCGGTGTCATTTTATTTAAAAATGGCGAATAGAAGCTTGCATAGTGTGACGAAAGTGGATGGCGCGAGTACTTTATTAACCATTTATATTTTGAACTTTACAATTTTATGAACTCCATACAATCGATACGTTCTATTTTATACTATTTTGATAATAAAATTAATCATTTTTTTAATCACGTTTATTATTAAATACCCTACTTACTGTCGAATTTTCGAGGCATTTTGTAAAATGAAATTGTATTGTAAAATTAAATAAAAGTCTCGTGTTAAACCTCTAGTCCTAGACGAGGCGTTTTTAAAGTGTTACAACTGATTTTTTATTACTAGCTTAACAAAATAATTATAACTTAATCTGTAATAACTTACTTGTATATACAATAAGTTATGGTAAGGTAACTTACATTTTAAAAATATAAACATGATTTGTGCTACTAAAAGCTTTTAAGCTCAAGCCGTTTATATTATAGAACTAAACCAGTTTTCAAGATGATAACATTTTGCGTCATTCGTATAGGTGAGTATAGTTTAGTGTCGCTAAAGACATACTTATGTTTATCATAAACTATCCCATTCCTTCTTTTATATTATAGCTAGTCTGAGTGAAATTATTTATATTTCTTTTTCTCTATGTCATTTTATATAAACTACGGATTTTTTAATATTTTTTTCGTACGACTAATGGCAACGAGGACCTGTATCTAAAATTCAACTGTCAATAAATAAAAAGAAATATTAAATTCACGTTTTTTATCCTGTAGCATAATAGGCAGAGAGAACCTAATGTTAAGGCACTCAGTTATCCAATTTTTTGCCATTCTGAATACGCCTCGAAGGCGTAGACTCTATTGAATATCGTTTGTCTCTTTCTAACGGTTGAAGCCAGCGCGCTGTGCTCTTTCGCGATCTCAGTGGCCGACGGGAGCTCGCGGATGGTGTTTGTACTATTGAGGTAAGTACCGCTATTTTTGTTTTATCGAAGTACAGCACGCCTGCGAGACGTATCTTTAGGCTTTGTATAACTTTTAACTAAGTGTGTGTGATTTTATCTTTCTTTGTTTTTCGTATATTTTATGCCTATTTTCGGCGTAGTTTCAGGTAATATATGTCAAGGTCTAAAAAATTATACGAAGACAATAATATTGTAATTTTAAACTAGAAAGATATAATCATTCTTTGGACAATTCAGATTCCGAAGTTGAGGATAACCAGATTATCGAAGACGTTTAAAGCAAAGAGGAAAATAATTGTGTGATTGAAAAGGTTTCGTCTGTATAAGAATCTTGTCCCTCTGACATTGACGCGGGGCTTTTTGCAAAAGCTGATCCACCGTCTGACCTTCCAACTGTCACCTTTCAACTTGGGTCGTATATAGTGTTGTGGTAATATGTTCGATGTAACAATGGACCCATTTGGTCAACTGTTGAAGATCAATCATCTCACAGAACTGCAGTTATGAACAAAGACCGCACTTCTGAAGGTCCAGCAAGCAAGTGTAAAAATATTTTGGAACGTGAACAAACTTTTATTTTATACATAGCAAATGAAATTTTATCTCAAATTGTGAAATGAATTAATGTTTAAATATAAGCCAAATTATCATAAAACCGACTGATTCAAATAATGAAAACTGGGAAGAAGGACCTAAGCCAAAAGAACGTACAAATATATAAATACATAACGCCACTCCACACGCAATGACTCCAGAATTTGGCGGAAACTGGGGAGCGGAGTGTCTTAACACGAGGCTCCCTTTGCTTACCCTGCTACATGCGGGATACAGCGTGAAGCTGAAAAAAACAATGTTTAATATAAGACAAAGGCACGGGCCTCTCGTGGTATGTGTGTATATTACCATAATTTAGGCCCCCATCAATCCATCTCAAGTTAAGTGCGCTTCAAATGGCCGTTAGTCATAAGTACGTTTTATCTTCTGATATTGACACTAATATTCTACTCTGCATACAACGTGTTGTACACGAACTAACATGTATAGCTACTATATTAATATTTTTTTATATAAATCAACTTCACGCTGTCTTTCGCACACAGCAGGTTAAGCAGAGGGAGTAAGCAGAGTAGTGTTAAGACACTCCTTTCTCCATTTTCCGCCAAACTACAGAGGTATTGCGTTGAGTAGTGGAACTCAACGCCGCGCTTTGGCTCGACAACAGAACGAAGAAATGTATTTTACATTATATATGTTAAATTAATATTTGATTTTCTCGAGTATGGATCGAACCCACAAACAGTCGCGTTTAGAGTCACACCCTTGTGACTCTGAGGCACGACTAGCCTCATAATATCATTCTTACAATAATTCTTCGTTTAAGTTATTCAATATATTATTAATATTATCAATATGACATGATCTTTGGGCTGTTACACTGACGGTATTACTATTATAATTATAATGGTATTACTATTATAATTAATTCTAATATTCTATTGTAATATACGTAATGTATGAAATAAGAATAGAAAGTATAATATTATGGATTAACATTAGTTGTGTTTGTAATCATATATTTTCTTCTTTAGTTTCAGATGTCATTCCAGTAATTTTAGTGGAGATATTTTTTTTTAAATTAAATGTTAAAGCTTATGAATTTCGTAGTAAGAACTTAAATAAATAATATTTTTTAATACTTAATTAAAAGAATCCAACGGAGTCTAATTTGGGAAGTTCTATTATTTCATACTATTTTCAGATTACAAAAACACAAAAATCTACCAAAGATCAGCAAATATCGAGCACAATGTGCCCACGTGAGTTAGACGTACAGCAATATAACGTGATTTTCTAAATCGGACAGCTCTTCTCTCTGAGTGCTCTCTGGCGCGTTGGTAAAAGGTATTACATTCTGACCCTGCCCCTTGAAAACGTGATGCCGATATGTTTGGTATGAACTTGTGAGATGGCTATCCTCGCCAAGCTTGGAAGTTGTTGATGTCCAAAGTTACGTATTATTGACTATTTTAATATTTAATGTTTAAAATATATATTTATATTCAAATACTTCAACAGCAAACATTTATGTTTTTCAGCTTTACATTGTATTCTGCTTGTAGCAGGGTAGACTGAGGGAGACTAGTGTTAGGACACTACAATCCCTATTTTCCGCCGAATTCTAAAAGCATTGCGTCTTGAGTGGTGGACTTTAAGGCGGTGCTTTGCTTCCACACCAGAGAGAAGAAATTAAAATATTGAATACTTTTTTCCTAAAGTGGAAGTCAAGCCCACAACCTGTAGCGTTTCCAGAGTTATACGCTTGACGAGAGTTACGCCATGACTGGCCTCAAGGTTATCCTAATATATCTATATGGACTATATCTATATATACAGGGTGGAAGCGGCAGCGCTCCATTTACTGAAACTGCATATAGGGTAAAATATTTCAAACACAAAACAAAAGAAATTAATCAAGGTACCTCAACAGTTTAGACGTAGGATTTTTTTTTCATTTCACGATTTTAATCTAAGCCTTTATTTCGTGTGACGCACACATACACGTACTATTACAAAAACTACTACTAAGCGTTGCCGATCTTCTACTTTTCATTCATACAACACATAACCGAACGAGAAAGAACGATATTTCTCGTTCTTTGTCACGCAATTACCTATTTTTTATAATAAATCTAAACAACGTTCAAAGCTCTTATTAAAATTGTTCAATAAAATNTTCTGAATTATATTAGGCTTTTATAGAGTAGTTAAAACTGTGGTTTCATTTAATGTGGTGCTGACACTTCCACCCTGTATATAAGCTAGTATATTATAAAATATGAAAGAATATCTATCTATATATATTTTTTTAAAGAAAATTACGTATCTGCCATTCGACTTTGCATCTATATTTTGCTTTGGATATCATAAATATTGAGGATGTATGGTCAGCTAAAAGCGAGCTTTACATTTTCATAGGAACAATATTTTCTTTGAAGTATTGGATACAATTGCCATCGTCGATATACTACAAGTATTGATTATTAATGGGCAGTACATCGTTGTTATTTATATTATACTTTTTTGTTTTTTAGCTTCACACTACATATCACGCATATAGCAGGGTAGGCAGAGGGAACCTAGGGCTTTCTAGGAATTTTCGAGGCATTGCGTGTTGAGTGGCGGAACTCAAATCTGTCTTGTTACCAAAGCGGTGATAGAAAAATATTAATTAATAACAATTCATTCCCCCGTATTAATTAATAATAATTCTTTTCCCGAATGGGAATCGAACCCACAACTGTTGCATTCACAGTCAAACTTGTCCCCTTTTTGTACCTGAAAAGTAAATATCATTTTAATAATAAAATAGTATTTACTTTTCTATAATATTAAATTCTTATGAATTTACAAATTTTTTTTACATATTGGAGCATTTTAAAATGATTTTTTATAAATTTAAAAAGAAGAAGACGAAGATAAAAAATATTTTAAATATTGCAATTGAATATAATAATAATACTTTAGATTATATAACATTAGCTCTTGGCATAATAATGAAATGAGTAAGTATTCACATTAAACAGGCATTTAACATTTACATAAACCATATTCACTAAGTTCTTTAAAGTGGAATAGTTTAACGACTTTTTATTTCACAAAGCATTCGTAGAATATTTTTTCTTTGCTATTAACGCTGTAACATCAAAAATGGGTTAATGGAGGGCAAAATGACGTCATTCATCTTAGTTGGATTCCTCTTAACTCTTACGCGCCGCTCCCTACTACCTAATTTCCTTCATTATTGTTTTTTTCATTTCGCACAGGAAACAAGGATGGTGTAGTGATTTACTATGTTATAACGACTACGTTTGCCTTTTATTTATATTTTCTTTGTATTTCTTTAGTTTTGGTTGAGGGTTGGGGTGCTTTTTTTTATTTCTTTTAAGGTTTCACACGTTGGATTGGATAGAGAAATTTAAAACTGAATGTGTTCTATTTTGAATACTCTTTTTAGCTTCGCGTTGAATCCCGCACATAGCAGGGGAGGCAGATCAAACTTGGGAACTAAGTGCCCCAAATACTTTCCCATTTCCCGCCAATTTCTGGAGGTATTGCGATGAATTGAACGCCGCGCTTTGCCTCGACACCAGAACGAAGAAATAACAAATAAATAAATAAGTATTCCGCACACAGCAGGGTAGGCAAAGGGAACTTAGTGTTAAGACACTCCGTTCCCCACTCTCTGCCGAATTCTGCAAGCATTGCGTGTTGAGTGGCAGAACTCAATGCCGCGCTTTGTTTCGACACCAGAGCGAAGAAATGGAAATATAAATTTAAATAAATATTTCATCTCCTCGTGTGGGGATCGAATTCACAACCAGTTGGTTTTACAGTCACACTTTGTGCCCCTGTGCCACGACTAGCCTCAGAAGTACGAAGAAATGACAATATTAAATATTTCATTTTCTCGAGTGGGAAACGAACCCACAACATGTCGCGTTTACAGTCACACGCTTTTGCCACTATGCCGAGACTTGCCTCAATAATAATGTACAAAGAAATATTTGTTTGCAAAAAAATATTAATTATTATATTTTCTACTGTCAAAATTATAGATAAGGTTATAGTTTATAGTATATTATAATATTGTATCATAAAGAGAGTTCAAGAAACGGAGGGCATTTGGTACAGCTTAGATTTCACAGTAATATAGCTCGAATTTTACATCGTCTATTCATTATTAAAAACGAAATGAAGAGCTCTCTCTTAACCATTAAAAATGAATTTAAATTTTAGCTTTGTTTTATTTCTTTATTTTATCATACAAAATCAATATTTGAAGAATGTTTTAAAAAACTTAAAAGAAAGTTTTATATTATCTTAATAATATTATAGCTTAATTATTTTTAATGAAATTATATTATACTTAAATAATTAGTTACAGGAGAGCATCCTCAGCCTGATTTGAATTGTTAAAGTAATCTTATACTATAAGAGTTTGTAATTAAATACCAAAATTATTCATTTAATTTGTTAGCAGTAGATGTTCAAATTGTTCCGATAAATTTTAATTTCGTTGTAATTTGAACGCAGTACATGCTAAGTATACTGGATAGAATTCACATTAGCTTTTTACTGTTCGCCACTGGTTTCTTTGTCGCTTTTGTTTTGTGAGATGAAAATAAAGATTTACTATTATTATTATTAATATTATAATAGTATACATTTATATACATAAATATGAAATGGGTGTCAAGATAAATGTTAAATAATCCGTTGTTCTCGATTTCACCGACAAAATAACGGGAGATCTATATTATGGATGCGGAATTTTAATTGTATAATAATGAATAAATAATTATATTATTTTATCTCTAAATTCCAATAAACAAATACGTATATAAGAACGATACGAACCGAAGAAACCTCACCAGTATTACAAAAGTAAAAGAGATTGCATCTAGAATTTGTCGCCATAGTTCATGACTCGCAATATTGAACTGCCAAGTACCGATTCACAATATCTACTTATTATATCCCTTTTTATTCTTGTCTTTAGATCGGAACATTTATTACTGTCTTATTGCTTGTGGAGTGCTTGGGGCTGAGAGAGTGTCAACAACGGGTTATTATGTTGAAACTGGCGAAATTTAACAAGAAAAGAAACGTTGTAGTGCCAACATTTAGACAAATGCTAACGTTTGTCTTGTGGAAATGGAATCTGTTAAAATAATTGTAGTAACATTTAAGTGTCTGAGACTTATATAAAAATATTTATTTTATAATATTATTTTTGTCTTTCGGTATACCATGGCTGTGAGTTCAAAGCCTACTCTGTGAACGGTTGGTGCTAAATATGGAATTTTATGTATAAAAAAGAAATTTGTGTGAAAATTAGAAAAACCGAAAATTAACGACTAAATGTATATATAAGTATATATACCTTCATAAAATGTATGCTATTTATATGCTATTAAGTAATAATAGCAGTGTATATTTGTAACTAGCGACCCAAACGCGGCTTCACCCGCTTTAACTTACCCAATAGTAGTTAAACAAGTTATAATTATTTATTTTAACACCGGCGCGTAAACTTACTTTGAAGTTCATACTTTAAATACTTAAGTAGTATATTTATTCTGGTTTTCTTTTGTTTCGTTCGACGTCCTGGGATTTCAGGTCAGATGCAATGGAACTTTAATTTTTGGATGATCACTAGATGCTCATAAAGCCGAAAAACATTTTCTAATATGTTATATTCATCTTGGTTAAGACTTACCTGGGCTACTAGGGTTCCACATCAGATTTTAGTTTTTTTATGACAACAAAGAGACCTCATGATGTTGACTAACGTTTTCTAAGGTGTCACATTAATATCTCGTATAGATAAGATGGGCTGCTAGGGTTTCACATTAGATGTTAAGCTTTTGAAGTAGATTACAGCCTTTATTTCCGAAGACTAACAGATATGACAATAAATTATCTTTTACTACCTCTAATGCTTTTTGTTGTATTTACGGTTTATATTGTATTTTAAATTCCAATTTAATCGTTTATTTATTTAAATATCTTGAATTCGACTCTTAATTGGTCATACAGATTATCCGTGGTCTCATTAAGATTAAATATACCTTTTAATAACCGTCGTACATTAATAAAATCTTCTTAAAACAGAATGAATAATGAATGGCTGGGCAAATTATTATTTTCGTTTCAAAGATATATTCGTTAACCACTGGGGGGAAATATTTAAATGAGGAATAGAGTGTTTTATTATTACAGGTTACCAGATTCCCTCTGTCTACCTTGCTCTATGTAGGATACAGTGTGAAGTTAAAAAATATAGTTACCCCGCATGTAGCAGGGTAGGGAGAGAGATTCTAGTGGCTAGACATTCCGTTCCCCAATATCGTCGATTTTTCTAGACATTGCGTGTTGAGTGGCTGAATTCAACGTCGCGCTTTATCTTGATACTAGAGCGAGGAAATTAAAATATGAAATCATTTATTTCTCCAGTGGAAACCGAACCATAAGCTGTCGTGCTTACAGTCACATGCTGTGCCACTGAGCCACGACGGCCTTAAATGGAAAATAATGAGCAGATGAGTATTTAGCAGTATTTGAAGTACTTGCTTTGTAATGAAAAAGCAAATACCTATTATAAAGTTATGTGTAGGTATTTCAAATGAACTAAAGTGTAAAAAGGCGCAGATAAAACACATAAATAACACAATAAAACACAAATAATCGGGCAAAAAAGGTGTTTTTTCACAGATACAAAGTGTTGGGAGGCAAATAAGAATTCTTGATGTAACAACATAATGTGTATAAAGGTACTTTTGGAAGGGATTTATGGAGAAGGCCTCGGTTGGTTTATGACGACAATACCGCCGCCGAGTGCCGCGAGCGCCACCTCATTTCCTCACTGAAAGTTATAAAAACATATTGAAAATGAGATTCCCGTAGAGGATGTCCCAGCGAGTATTATCTTGTTTGTGATTTGCCTGTTTTTATGCATGTATGAGAAAAGTAATTGTGTTTCAGATGTCTTTGAGTAAAAGGTGATATTAATATTGTAGAATTTTTACTAATTATTATTTTATTTGTCAATTTGGCTTATGAGCTAAGACACTATTTTGGTGTAAAAGAAGATGCTGTTACTTTTTTTCAGCTTCACGCTATATGCCGCATTTTGCAGACTAAGCAAAGAGAACTTAGTGTTAAGACACTCCCTTCCCCACTTTTTTTGAGGCATTGCTTGTTTAATGGCGGAAGGAATAAATAATAATTGATTTCCCCGAGAGTAATTCGAACCGACAACCGTCACGTTTATAATCACACATTCGTACCCCTGTGCCATAACATCCTCTGACCATAATAACCATAAATTATTAGAAAAATTGCTTTACTTTTATATACATATATGGGTCACATTTATATTATGTACTGGTAAAAACCTTTTTTCGGTGTTTGAACAACCTAAACATCCAACTGTACACGTATATTCGCCGTTACAAAGAGAATCACTTCAATGATGGCATCGTTGAGACCCTATTTTCTTTCAGGTCGCTTTGTTTTCAGCTTATACCTACGGCTTTTGTCTAAATCACTTTGTTGCCAGTTTGTCGAAGATAAAAGAAAAAAATAATTAGTTTTACGAACCTTTGTATGTTTATATGAGTAGTATGGATTCGTTGGGTCTGGCGCAAGCGCCAGACCCAACGAATGCCAGTGTGCCAGACCCCGCGAGTCGATACGTCGGAACTAAAAAAAAAAAAAAAAAAAAAAAAAAAAAAAAAAAAAAAAAAAAAAAAAAAAAAAAAAAAAAAAAAAAAAAAAAAAAAAAAAAAAAAAAAAAAAAAAAAAAAAAAAAAAAAAAAAAAAAAAAAAAAAAAAAAAAAAAAAAAAAAAAAAAAAAAAAAAAAAAAAAAAAAAAAAAAAAAAAAAAAAAAAAAAAAAAAAAAAAAAAAAAAAAAAAAAAAAAAAAAAAAAAAAAAAAAAAAAAAAAAAAAAAAAAAAAAAAAAAAAAAAAAAAAAAAAAAAAAAAAAAAAAAAAAAAAAAAAAAAAAAAAAAAAAAAAAAAAAAAAAAAAAAAAAAAAAAAAAAAAAAAAAAAAAAAAAAAAAAAAAAAAAAAAAAAAAAAAAAAAAAAAAAAAAAAAAAAAAAAAAAAAAAAAAAAAAAAAAAAAAAAAAAAAAAAAAAAAAAAAAAAAAAAAAAAAAAAAAAAAAAAAAAAAAAAAAAAAAAAAAAAAAAAAAAAAAAAAAAAAAAAAAAAAAAAAAAAAAAAAAAAAAAAAAAAAAAAAAAAAAAAAAAAAAAAAAAAAAAAAAAAAAAAAAAAAAAAAAAAAAAAAAAAAAAAAAAAAAAAAAAAAAAAAAAAAAAAAAAAAAAAAAAAAAAAAAAAAAAAAAAAAAAAAAAAAAAAAAAAAAAAAAAAAAAAAAAAAAAAAAAAAAAAAAAAAAAAAAAAAAAAAAAAAAAAAAAAAAAAAAAAAAAAAAAAAAAAAAAAAAAAAAAAAAAAAAAAAAAAAAAAAAAAAAAAAAAAAAAAAAAAAAAAAAAAAAAAAAAAAAAAAAAAAAAAAAAAAAAAAAAAAAAAAAAAAAAAAAAAAAAAAAAAAAAAAAAAAAAAAAAAAAAAAAAAAAAAAAAAAAAAAAAAAAAAAAAAAAAAAAAAAAAAAAAAAAAAAAAAAAAAAAAAAAAAAAAAAAAAAAAAAAAAAAAAAAAAAAAAAAAAAAAAAAAAAAAAAAAAAAAAAAAAAAAAAAAAAAAAAAAAAAAAAAAAAAAAAAAAAAAAAAAAAAAAAAAAAAAAAAAAAAAAAAAAAAAAAAAAAAAAAAAAAAAAAAAAAAAAAAAAAAAAAAAAAAAAAAAAAAAAAAAAAAAAAAAAAAAAAAAAAAAAAAAAAAAAAAAAAAAAAAAAAAAAAAAAAAAAAAAAAAAAAAAAAAAAAAAAAAAAAAAANGTTCGATCCCCACTCGAGGAGATGAAATATTTACTTAAATTTATATTTCCATTTCTTCGCTCTGGTGTCGAGGTTAAGCGCGGCGTTGAGTTCTGCCACTCAACACGCAATACCTCCAGAATTCGGCAGAAAGTGGGGAACGGAGTGTCTTAACACTAGGTTCCCTCTGCCTACCCTGCTGTGTGCGGGATACAGCGTGAAGCTGATTTTGATTTGATTTTACGATCATAATTTAATTCAAAATTAAAATTAACGTAGTAAAAACAATGAGTTTTTTGTATATTATTTTTTGTATATTATTTTTATGCTCTTTCATAGTGTCTCTTTGTGATTGATTCATAAGTTTTTTCTGTTTTACGAAGAGCGCAAGGTCACATTCTTTTCCAAGCGAGAACTATGCAATACTAGCTCTAGATATAAGTTCTTAGACAACGATTCACCATTTACAAATAATAAATATACAACTCTATAAGTATTATCGTCAAGGGCCAGTCGTTAATGTCGTCGCATCTAAGTTATTATACTTCATTTATGATCACACATTATCGCTCAAAGTGCTATTAAGCCCTGAGGGGTAATTCTGGGAATAAATAAATCCACTAAAACTTGAAATGATGGACTCCCCTAGCTTTACCCTGCGGCGCTCACTATGTGTAAATTAGAAAATTTATCTAGTGACAACAAATTGTTTACTGTTCTATTTATTCTGACAATGTTTTAGTTGGCTAGTCATGGTGCAAGAGCACAAGTGTGATCGGTTGTGGGTTCGATCCCTACTCGAGGAAATGAAATATTTAATATTTGCATTTCTACGCTATCGCCACTCGCCTTCTGAATTCGGCGGAAAGTGGGCAGCGGAGTGTCTTAACTCTAACTTCTTTCTAAATACTCTGCTACATGCGGGATACAGCGTGAGGCTAAAGAAGTCTTAATTACCTCATACCTATCCTAAAGTAGCTATAGAAAAGCTAGAAATATACTGTCATGTTATTGATATGTTGGCTTTTGACCTACAAAATGAAATCAGTAACTTTAATACTATTATATCTAATGTAATAACAGTATCTAATATTTACTATGACATATAAAAAAATAATTAAAAGTACTCAAATAGCAGTTCATTTCATGAAATGAACTGCATAAAATGAAAGGTTATATTATTAAGCAAAATTTTGCTTATATTCTTAAAAATCGGCTTCACGCTGTATCCCGCACACAGCAGGGTAGGCAGAGGGAACCTAGTGTTAAGACACTCCGTTCCCCAATTTCTGCTGAATTCTGGAGGCATTGCGTGTTGAGTGGCAGAACTCAACGCCGCGCTTAACCTCGACACCAGAGCGAAGAAATGGAAATATAAATTTAAGTAAATATTTCATCTCCTCGAGTGAGGATCGAACCCACAACCAGTCGGTTTTACAGTCACACCTCGTGCCGCTGTGCCACGACTGGCCTCTAATTCCTATATTCTTAATAATAATAATATAATACTTTATTGCACAAATAAGACGAAGATAAAATACAGTTCATAATTTTTTTTAAAGAAATAAAGGAAATGAGTTCCTATTCTTTTTTTATCAAGAAATGTAGAATTTTTAAGAAAGAGATATCGAAATTCAAATTAGCACGCAACAATGAAATTTAGGAGATCTCATGTATTTCTTTCCAAAATCAAGGATTTTAGAAATGGATTAGAAAAAAAATGTTTCATTACATCCTTCGTATTTTATATGTTTGATTGGTAATAAATAAAAAAAAAATTGTATTTAAATAACTTTCTATTATTCAAATTAATATAATTAAGTAAGAGAGGCCAGTAGTGGCGCAGGGGCACAAAGTGTGACTATAAAACCGACTAGTTGTGGGTTCGATCCCCGCTCGAGGAGATGATATATTTATTTAAATTTATATTTCCATTTCTTCGCTCTGGTATCGAGGCAAAGCGTGGCGTTGAGTTCTGCCACTCAACACGCAATGTCTCCATAATTCGGCAGAAAGTGGGGAACTTAGTGTCTTAACACTAGGTTTCCTATGCCTATTCTGCTATGTGCGGGATACAGCGTGAAGCTGATTTATATAATTAAGTTATAATTATTAATACTGCGAGGACTTTCTCGTAATTGTCCGGTCAATTAGCAGTCGAAATAATAATAATAATACTCGTATTTATAAGGGCAATAGCCAAGTTGTTAAGAGTTTGTTAATGTTATGGAAGATTTGAACTTAGGAAAATTTTCATTTATATATTTGCAAGAAATATAAAGTCAGTATCAAAGAGAGTTGCCGCCTTACACAGTGTAAGGAAATGTATGTACCGCTTAACAATGAAATTATATTCGAATATATGTTATATTTACTTGATTTGCTACTAAGTAAATATAATATTTTTTCTTAAATTTGAGAAGTTTCCAAGAGACGTTCGTTCAAATCTCGCTGCGTTCAAAATATTTTTTTTTCTCAAGTATGAAATAACACTTTAAAAATATTAAAAATATATTCAAGTGATTGGTTGACTTGTAGTTGTGTGGGGTGATCAGTAAATTTTGTAGTAATATGATTATACTTGGAACTTTTACATAGTTGTCCTGTTGACGCACAACAAACGGTTTACCTTGCATACTGCTATGCAGATTTGTGTTATAAGTGTAATATTTTTTCGAAGAAGGAGAAAAAGAAATGAAATATTTAAAATTTTCATTTCTCCACTCTGGTGTCTAGGTAAACTCAACTCAGCACTCAACATGCATTGCTTCCAGAATTCGGAATTCGGAAACGGAAGTGTCTTAAGAGGTACGGAGTGTCTTAAGAGGTACGGAGTGTCTTAACGCTAGATTTTCAAATTGAAATATAATAATAAAAAATGGGTTAATAAAGAAAAATATCACACATCCTCTCCATAATAACTATATAATGTAGCAAATTTCATCATCATACTTCATACTTCAAGTAAGAGGGAGATAGAAGATTTTCCTTCACGTATTATTATCATAATGATATCATTGGCCTGTGATCCCGGCCTAGAATAGGATCATCCTGGTACTGGTGGTGTCGTAAGAGGCGACTAAAATACGTGTGGTAGAGTCACGTCGCCAGCAATGGCAACACCGGATCATTACCACCCCGGCATTTAAAACCGGCGTTAAGTAGTGGCTTTATGCCACTGGGTTTCGCATCAGGTAATGCCGGGCTCCGGCGCCCAACTCGCCTTAAAGGCAGGCAACGCACCTGCAGCTCCTCTGGTGTTGCACGGGGTCGTGGGCGGCGCTAATCACTTACCATCAGGTGACCCGAACGCTCGTTTGTCTTGTCTTTTCCATAAAAAAAAAACTATATTGGACTTTTGAGGGATTTAAAACTTCACCGAAGCACTATTTGCTTATTATTTATTAAGAAGGATTTATATTGAGGATCACGAGAACCGACAACTGTAGAATTTCTACGTCTCCCCTATCTAAATGTACTATAGCCCTTAGGCGTTTATGCGAGCTGTCAAGGGACACTGTACAATAAAATAGAATAACAAGATTGTTATTTATTCATAAAAAAGTGACAATGGTGCTTCAAAGTCGAAGTGACAGTTTACTCAAACTTAGTTATAAATAAATTATACATCACAAGTAAGTATTATGCATATTATTTGATTTATTTGATTTTATTGAGTTGTTTATTAATACAAGTATTTCTAATGAAAAATATTACAAAGTTGCCATATATAAAAATAAAATGGTATGAAAGTTGCAGTCTCATTTTGAATAAATAGGCAGAAATTAGTAGGTGTTTCTATTAAATAAAAAAAAATAGCTTCATCCTGTATCCCCAACACAGCAGGGTAGGCAGAGAGAACCTAGTGTTAAAGCACTCCGTTCCCCACTTTCCACCGAATTATGGAGGAATTGTGCAATGTGCCAATCCGCCACGACTGACCTCAATTGAGTACGAGTATAAATATGTATATAAGTGCGTTTTGAAAAAATATATATATTCATGTCGTTAAATATAATCTTATTTTATTGTCCTAGCAGAACAAATCGCTTTATGTTAGAATTTAAATGTTAGTATTTCAGAGGGGTCTAACGTCCCGCGTGTAATAAGATGATCTTTTTATTACTTTGAACCCATCTAATAAACGAACACAGGTTGTTTACGCACAAACAATTTACACCTATATTCGCGGGAACCGGCAGTAAAACAAGAACAATAATTATTTGAAATTTACGATTTCATTAAAATAAGATTTATGTTAAGAACAATTATACAGAGTACATACAGTTTAGTAGATCGCGCAATGAAGATATACATACATAGAATGGCAAGTACCAAAGACGATCGGAGGGAGAGAATGTGAAGAGGAACGTGCTCAGATCGTTTGGCTCTATGTAGGGCCCAGGTTCGGCCTCATATGGAGTACTGTTCTCATCTCTGGGCTGGTGCACCCCAGTATCAGCTTGAACCATTTGATCGCATACAACGTAGAGCCATTCGAATCATTGGGGACCCAATAATCTGTGAAAGGCTTGATACTTTGGCTTTGCGTAGAGACGTCTTCTCACTGTGCGTTCTCTATCGCATTTATCATGGGGAGTGTTCTGAAGAACTGTTTGACCAGTTACCTGCCGCCTAATTTTCTTCCGCATCACCTGGATACGTGGCAATCCACTACTGTGCGGTTTCGTAGGAACTTCCTTCCACGCACTACGGAATTATGGAATGGCCTACCCGCGGCAGTGTTTCCAGGTCAATATGACATGGGTACCTTCAAAAAGCGCGTCTATCTCCACCTTAAAGGCCGGCAACGCACCTGTAGCTCCTCTGGTGTTGCACGGGGCCGTGGGCGGCGGTAATCACTTACCATCAGGTGACCCGAACGCTCGTTTGCCTTATCCTTTTCTATAAAAAAAAAGATGGTTAGGGCACGACTAGAAGTGGAGTGTTTCATAGTTGCAGGGGGACATCTCGATTTACCTTCGGCAAGAGAGTATCGATGATGCTGAAGGAAAATCACGTGAAAAGCGAGGGTACCCTCCGGAAGGAAATGAAGAGGTTGTTGATAGTGGAAACATACATCAAAGAAACTGTGTACGCAGAGACTATAGCGTTTGGTATGCCTTTGTCTATTTCTACACCGTTAGGAATAAAATAAGTTTTTTAATAAATTAAAATTCTTTATTTTTGCTAAAAAATATTTTGTTATGGTGAGAATAGGCAATTAAAAGAAAAAAAAACTTATTTCCAGTGACAATAATATTTTATAAGACGAGTACATGTATTGAAAAATCGTCGTGATACATAGTTTAATTAATTTAAAATATATGCAATTCTATTTTTTGTATTAGACACTTTCCGTCTTCGCTGGATACAATGGCTGTTATTCTTACGTAACGAGTTTGTCACCCTTTTCCTGTTCGGAGGGGTGAAATAATGCATTTGGCTTCAACATTTGTCAGATGTTTAATATAAAATGCAAATGAAAAGATATTTTTTTAACGAATCTAGTGAAAAATCACTTGCGTTGGAAATGTCCAACGGAGCGCTTTAACTTATCGGATCGGGATAACGAAAATAATTTATAAATAATCATTTTTTGAAATAGATATCGAACTTACAACCATCGCATATGCAGTAAAACACTATTATTTAGAAGTGTACCTAACTAAAGTTAACTTTTTATATATATATATTGATCTAAATGTTAAAAGCATTCAACAAATAACAACGTACAAAATGAAAACAAATAACATTTGCGATCAAAACTATTAAAATCTATATTTATTAGTTACTTTATTATACCGATACAAGCAAATGTCATGTTTTGAAATTGATATGAACATTTACTTTTAATTTAATTGACAAATTTAATAAAAATAAAGAATACACATACAATTAATAATAATAGAACACAAGCATGTGACTGTAAATACGATGGTTCTGGGTTCGTTTGCCTGAATGAAATATTTAATATTTTAATTTCTTCGCTCTGGTCAATAGCTGAAAGAGGAGAATGGAAGTATCTTAATGGTAAACGGAGTGTCTTAACACTAGGAGAGATTCCCAGATTCCCTCTGGCTATCATTCAAGGTGCGGAATACAGAGTGAAGCTATAATAAAAAATCAATTGAATATTTCAATTATTTTGAAATATTTAGTTATTTTGCTTTCTACTTATTTCAAAATACTTTAAAATGTTTTCATTTTAAGTATCAAAAACTTTTAAGTAAGTAAGTTGGGTCATTGTTTAAAATAATACCCATAAAAGAAAAATTGCATTTTAAACTTTCTTATATAAAACTATATACATTAAAAAATACGAATACATACTGTTTCCATATTATATTCATAGTATTTCATTGGATACAAACTTAATCTGATCAAATCAATATAGGAGTAATTTGCGAGAGTTTACGGTCCATTTGAACAAAGAACACAATACCGTCAAGTCCTCACAACCTTTATTTCAAGACCCTTTAGAACCATACTTGAGAATCTGAGCTTCGCCTTTGGGGCTCCGCTTCCGCCCCTCCGAGGAATACCCGAGATAAGAGGAACGCTTTGGCGCCATTCATGTTTATAGCAGGGCAAATGGCCCTAGAATACGACGCACTTATTATAAACAAGTACACACAATATATTTAAAACAGCTTGACTGAACCCTTGGTGCATTAGAGTAATAATACTGAGTTCTTAAGTAAATTAAAAATAAGGAACAGAATTGATAGGGTGTTTAAATTGTATTCGTTTACTTAAATTTTATCGATGTATTTATTTCATAATATTATAGACATGATTAAAATTGTTTCGATTCAAATGCTGCTGTGACCATCCTCATCTTGCTGTTACTAATGTTATTGTTATGCTTAGAATATATTGATTTTTTTTAATAAATTATATTGTACAATTATATTATATATACTGTATAATTACTAAAATTAAATACTCTTAAAATAAGAGAAAACTGATTCCAATCAATTTAGTACAACCAAATTTGCCAATTGAATTTCTGCTCATTTCATGTAATTGAAAACATTGAACAAATTTATAATTATATTTTTGTTGCATGTATTTAAACATGTGCAACAAAAATATAATTTAAAATGTATAAAGATATATAGTTGTAAATAAAAATAAATATATATTTATAAATTAAAATATATAAAGATATAATTATTTTAATATGCAACGCCGAAGGCATAGTCCAGGATATAATATAAATAAATGAGGAATATTATGATAACTAACATTTCCTTTTAGAGGCCACTATTATTTTGTGAGGCTAAAGGACAGGGTGGATGGCTCTATTGTGTTAAATACAGAAACATAAACAGTTATGGCAGGATAATGTAGTCCTTTCCAGTGAACTGAATTTAGTAATAAATCTGATAATTCTTAATGGTAAGTACATATATTAGTAGTTTTAAATTAGGATATAGATAAAAATTAAGTATATTTGCAATTTGCTTAAATTAAGTACTATAAATGACTATTTGATAAAAACCATTCAACCATTGATTTTCAAAGTATGGATAATATTTTTTTTTTACCTTCACTCTGTATCCTGCGCACAACAGGCAGGGTAAACAGAAAGAACCTGGGAATCTAGTGTTAAGACTCCGTTCCACAATTTCCACCGAATTCTGGAGGCATTGCGTTTTGAGTGGCGGAATTTAACACCGCGCTTTCCCTCGTTACCAGGATGAGGTAATAAAAATATTATACATTTCATTTCTTCGAGTGGAAATCGAACCCACAACCTGTTGCGTTTACAATCGCACGCTTGTGCTTACTTCACCACGACCAGCCTCTATTTATACTATATTATTTGATTTTCAACTACATAGATATCTTATATATTTATATAGCCAATATATTTAAAGTGGTAAACATGTCATATTGCTAACAACAAAACAAAAACGGCACGCTGCGAGGTCTGGGCGGCAGTCCTCAGGGGAACTTGTCCAACAAACTTTTTGTTTTATGAAACTGGCAATACTAATTTTTTGTTTTATTGCTCAAAATCTCTAGAGATTTATGACCGGAAAATTTGCATTAATTTCACATTTATTACGAAACCGGCTTATGATGTATTTGGTGTGAATTAAGTGCGAGCCTAATAAATTTTAACTCGTGGGATCCGCTGATTTATCAATGTGTACATATATATAAGATAATTATTATGTAATAATTGACTTATATTGGTCATCGTGGCGCAGGGGCACAAGGGTGTGACTGTAACGCGATGGTTGTGGGTTCGATCCCCACTCGAGGGAATGGGTTATTATTTCTTAGCACCAAAGCAAAACCAGGCAGTGAGTTCCGCCACACAATACGTACTGCTCCGAAATATGGCGAAAAGTGGGGAATGGATTGTTTTAAAACTAGGTTCCCTCTGACTACTCTGCTGTATGCGGGATACAGCGTGGAGCTGGTATATATTATGTATTCTAGATCGGAAGAGNTATTTATAGTTTATTTAATGTGTGTCATTTATCTATTTCAATATTGTAATTTATTTATTTATCATTTATATACATACATACGCTTAATAGAATTTATATATATATATATATATAATTATTTTGACATTGTCGTGCATCGGTACGTACACTAATATGACTTCATTAGCCGTCGTTTATTCGCATCGTATTGTGTATACAGCGTTTTGTCATCAGCAATTAATCTTCATTAATGTAAACGTTCCGTGGTTGGAGGCGCTACACCGTTACACCGGTAAGTTCAAAGTTAAATATAAATATTTCGAATATCCTATTGTTTGGGAGATTTAGGTGATTTTGGAGACTGTATAAGGAAGGAACTCCTTTTCTTTTTTACTGTGCCTGTATGCAGGTTAAACTACTGTTAGATCAGCGTGTGTATATTTTTTTTGTTTTACATACATAGTTGGGTAGGCTGACGAATAATGGGAACCTAGTATTTAGAAACTTAAGTATGTTCCCCATTTTCCATCGAATTTTGAAGGCATTGCGTGTTGAGTGCCGGAACTCAACACCGCGCTTGGCCTTGGTACCAGAGCGAGGAAATCTACAATGTGTCGCGGGTATAGTTACATGCTTTTGTGCCACGTAGTGCTATTTTATAAACATATTTGGTTGTTTTTATGTTTTAATAGCTTCACATATCCTGTCCAGTGAGGAGTTGAGGACGATATAGTGGTTAGTGGTTAGGTTTACATTAATTTCAATAAACAATCATCAAATATTGTATGTATTAGTGTTTGCCTATTGCAATAATTGTTAAGATCATCTACGTTCATGTTCACAACTTCGATTATTACGAAGGATATGGTAGTACACGTACGAGTATGTCGTACATATACAAATAGCAGCAATTTCATGAAAGTTTAGTTTATATATTGTTTTAAATTACATTTTGTAATTTTAGTATTTCATAAATTGTTATCGGAATTAACCGTTAAAATTTAACTTAGTATAAAACAGTCATCATTGGGTAGGTAAGTTCAAAGTTTGACTGTAAAAGATAGAATGACTTTCTAATTTTCATAAATTCTGGTAAGAAGACAAAGAAGCGGCGTTAAGGCAGCCGCACGCAATATCTCGTCAAAAAGACGGAAAGTGGAGAACTAAGAGTCGTAACACTAGGTTCCTTCTACATAGCCTGTTATATGCGAGATAATCTTGTTAACATCTACATTTACATATAAAAATATATTTTATTTACATGAAACATGAAGGACGTATACAGATCTAAAATATCATTGCAAAATCGTTCTTCAGTTTCGAAAGCCAGGATAACAGAGAAACATTTATCTAAAAGCCGCTCCCTTCCGCTATCAAAACCGAATCAAGTAGGGCGCAAGACATAAATTCGACCGCCCTTGCAGTTAGATAAAATGTAAGGGAAATTTGACTTACTAGTATGACAGCGCACGTACTTGGTCCCGTACCGCTCGTCAACGGTCTCGTAACGACATCTTCGCAGAACAGATTTCTTTCCTATAGACTAACCCTTATTTAAATTAGTATACTTTAAAAATATATATATTTTATTTATGAGACGTGATAGTAGTGAGTTCAAATCAACCATTCAAACTTTCTTATACAGTTTTTTTCATGGATACAGTTTCATTCTTTATATATCTATATATAATTATACTAGCGGACCCATGCGTCTTCGCCCTCTTGAACTATACGAATATTTATTTTAAATATATTTGTGAAATTATTTTCAGTTTTCAATAGAATTAGCAAGAAAATATAAACAAAAATAATCAAGAGAAGCCGAAATAGAATAATAAGTAGAGAAAAATCTTATTATTAGAAACATCTTACTCAGATGCTTGTAATAATAATTGCAATGAATAAATAAATAAATAAAAGTAACTAAAGGAAATTCTTAATAATATAATAGATAAAATACCTATCTCTTACAATTAAAATGAAAAAAATAATAATATAAGTAAACGAAACCAAAAAAAAAAAATAATAAAAAAAATAAACAAAACCAGCTATACTATCAATGTATTACGCACCACATGATCGTTCTACTCCCATATTTGAAAACTTTGATTTTAAAATATCCATTTCTGTGATATGCTGTAAAAGACAATTTTATTCTGTATAAAGGGAATAATGTATCTAAGATTTTTGATAGGATAAGGAATAATACTGTACTGTTGAAAATAGTTTCGCAATTATTCCTTCTTTACTTTTAAACATAAAAATAGTTACTGTGAGGTACCTTAAGAGATAGACATATTATGTGCTATAAGCTATATAACATTAATATAATTAATAATAGACAACTATCTACGTGCATGTGGTTATGATACACAAATACAAAAAAAATATATTGTCTGTGTCCGTCTGTCTTTCTATTTTTCCGAGCTAACTGACTGATATACTCTTTATACCGACTTCTATGGGAAAGGGATTTACCCGGGAAAAACTTTTTTATACGTTTTCCGGGCGAGAGTACCTACTATATGAAATAACTAAATATTTTTCAATATTAATATTATAATTTTTGCGAGCGATAGCAAATAAAGTCCCAAAAGATTATAATTACGATTTATATATATATAGATAACCAACCAACCGAACTAAAATAACCAACCATTTTTTCCTAAATACCTCAAATATAATAACATTAAATAAAAAGTAGCGGGCGA
Organism: Heliconius hermathena; assembly: GCA_013403705.1. Classification (NCBI taxonomy): domain Eukaryota; kingdom Metazoa; phylum Arthropoda; class Insecta; order Lepidoptera; family Nymphalidae; genus Heliconius; species Heliconius hermathena. The sequence goes on along the minus strand of JAAIXJ010000062.1, from coordinate 615,354 downwards.
TGCCGCGCAAGGCCACACACGTCGTCTGCCCGTTTGGGTCGGTAATACCGTGCGGCTCGTAAGCGGTGGTCATTTTGAATCAATCATATCTCCTTACGTATTTATTAGAATGATGTACAGTAAAATATAATTTCAATCTACACGAAATACTAAAGGTTACTATTATATTTATTGTTTTAAAATTATAGAAAATACATTAAGAATAACCCGAATTAAATATATTAAATTGGTTACTATGGCTCAACCTTCAGAGATAAACATATATCACAGCGGGGTTTTCTTTAAACATTGCTTTTATTTCTCATAAGGTTGAGACAGCGCACGCCAAGTAAGCGTTCAGGAAGCCTAGTTTGGGCGACCTTTTCTTAAAACAACAAAATTCCTTTTTGCAGTAACGGTTGCTTAGCAACGGTTATAATAGGCAGAATAAATTGTGTGTCAAATTTAATTTTATTTTAATATATTAGTATATATCGAGAATATTACAAATATCAGAAAAAGTAACCTATGTATGTCCATCCCAAGACCCTCAAGTATCTCTATATTACATTTTATCACAATAAAATCAACGGTTTGGCCGTGTTTGCGGCACAGACAGACAGATAGAGTTACTTTCGAATTTATATTATAATATAGATATGGATAAATCGAATAAAACGCAGCACATTTTAAAATAAATCTTTTTACTGATTGTACTGATTTTTTCACAAATATAAAAAAAAATGCAAGCTCTTACAACTACATTTAATTTATTAGTAAAAGACCCAAATTAAAAACTCAAAACAGAAAATCTCCATCAATACTATGTTTTGAAGTAAAGAACAAAGTTAGATAATATCTAACATGTATATGATAATAACAGATCCATATTTAAAAGGTAAATCTTAACAAGACATAATTTCTAAGGTGTGGGTTCATCTTGAGATAAGCGGGAGCAAACAGCTGGTTCAGTAATTAAGCACATCTGCCTACATTCAATTTTGAAACCCGGTAGACGAGAGTTAGCCCGCACGACGTAGCGTCGGGTCCATTTGGGAGGGTAGAGCAAATTGCTAAACTTTCAATTAAAGAGTTGTTATTCAAACCGCTCCCGGTTCCTCGACGGAATTATGTTTTATTCCGAAGCGAAAACTCTGATGGATACTTGTTCCCATTATACTTAGCACCAGTTTCGTTCTCAAATAGAACAGTCGCGATTATTTCCTTTTGTAATTGTCAATTTCCAGTTGGCCAAACTGTATTGTAAAATAGAAAATTCGAGTGAAATTTTCACACCAATATTTCAAGTTGCTAAATAAGATTATTTATGAAAAGTAAATTATGTAAGTGCTTGAAATATATGTAAATATTATTTAAATTGTGGGTAATTTGTGGGAGCTGGGTACACGAGAAAACGTATTTACGTAGGACCATATACCTAACTAGCGATTCGCTTGCGGCTTCGTCTACTTGAACGATAAAATTTTTTATTTAATAAGCTAGATTACTTTTGTTTTTTAATAACATTATCATTTTAAAGACAATATTCTTACATCGAAAATAAATTAAAATTGCAGTCAATTCTATTAAATAAAAAAAATGTGGGAATTTTATCGAACAAAATACTTTATACTAATATAACTTTAACAATAATAATTTATTGTACACTAGCGGCCTGCCCGCGGCTTTGCCCGCTTGAATTAGATGATTATTCATTTAAAAAATAGAGATATTACAAACAGCCTTAATTATTAATTTATTTATTTGGATAAGTATTCACTATATTCTTTGTAAAATAACTTATATTAGCTCCTGTACAGTTTTTAAATTAGTCACATATTTTCAGTAAATATATAATTGGTATACAGAATATACATAGAAAGCACATTCTTAGGCATTTTTATATAATCTATGAAATAATCAATATTTTCGGTCAAGTTCAAGTCGTACTCATGACCCGAGAGTTTCGTACCAGTTTCAAGAATGGAGATACACCAAAAGAATAACTTATTAAAGTTGTCATTTTGTATCAAATTAAGTACAGATTAAAATTTGTACCTAATAGTTTTTTTCTGTGACACAAATACAAAAAGTTGTCAATTTTTGAAAAATAATTTTGGAATTTTCCTTTATACGTGCCGTACCGTAGTTTTAACTTCTTAACAAATTTCGTAATTGTGTATCAACGGGAATTGTATAGTTTTGATAGAAAATGCGACAAATAACGATGCATAAACCCTCATAGTTTATCGTCATTTGATTGCGATGATTTAGAAGATAGATTTTTTTGTGCTCTAAGGGAATATAGACTTGAACATTGAGGTATCTAACCTTTAAGCGATCTTGTACAAAATACTCTTGACAGACAGACAAACGACAAAGTTATCTTAAAAGGATTTTGAGGTGTTTTTGTACTCTAAAATACCCTTGGCACATACATACATGCAACATACAGGTAAGTTATGAAATAATACTGCGGGATATTTTTACAGTGTCAGAGCATTTTTTTCTTGAGATATTTATTTTTTATACGTTTTTTAAAATAATATTAATAACAAACGAACGAACGGACTGAAGAACCTATTCAAAACATTTCTTTGAATATTAAATCATT